>JBBPBX010012716.1:29005-44059 GCA_038048925.1 Garcialebias charrua | reverse complement strand
CTGAGTTTTTTGCATAGTGGTATAAGAGTATGAAAATTTACACCAACTCTAAAACTAAAACATTAAACATTTAATGAACATAATATTGTCCTGAGTTGGTCACTTTCTAGGTTTAAATTTTTCTTTTTAAACTTGTATTAATTAACATGTTCTTTTAGAGAACATGTTAAAATCCTCCAAACTAAAATAAAAATTTTGTTTTGATCACAAGTTGTTTCATCAATAATTTTGCTAAAGTGTCTAGTATATTTTATTCAGATAACATGCTTGTGTTTTTGTTTTGTTTTGTTTGAACTAGCTTTAAAAATTATTTTTAAATTGTTTGTTTCAAAGATCATTTCAGTATGATACCTGATCAGTACTTTATAAAATCTTCAGTCGAACTCTAAATACTGTATATGCTCACAGCAGACAGTTCTTCTCACTGTGTGTGCCTCTGTTTCACCATCAGACGTATCATTGTTCATGGGTTTTGTCAGTTTTTTGTTAACTAATGATGCACAGCGTCTATTTCACTTCATATTTCCTATGCGTGTCCAGAAGACTTCATGCAGCACTTGATTCAGCCCCCTCAGCTTCTGCAACAGTTTTTTTTTCCAAGTTCGCTTCAGCTCTGCTTCATCACGGATGCCATTTCTTGTGTGCCCCCTCAAAAACATTTCCAGCTTTTGCACGTGTCCGTTTCAGTCCTCTTTTGTGTCATTTTTCAGTTTAGCCACTTTGCGCTTAACATTCAGTGTCTCTGTTCTTTATAGTTTCATGACAGCTCTCTCGGCATCAATGGTTGCCAGAAACACACCTAGCAAGAATCAATGTCACCACAGCACAATAACAAATGTAACATCATTAATCGTTTCACTTAATCATGGTGCACATTGAAACTCATTATTTGATAGTTTTAAATCAATTTAAAATTTTGTAGTTTACTCTGTTAATTTTTCCTAATATAAATAAGCATTCTGCATTTGATTCATTTTAGTTCTGTATTTTTAGAGATCCCTATGGAATGTAATTTGCAATTGCTCCTTTAATTAAAATTGGATACTGTCCAGAGCTTCCCGTGTCACCTTGGACTACAGCTCTGTATATTTATGGATAATAATAATGAATTCCATTTATAATGCACTTTTCATTAATAAAAATCTCAAAGTGCTACAAAGTGTAACAAAGCAAAGATCAAAATAAAACAAGTGATAAAATCACAATGGATGGTTAGTAGTTTCTTTTGGTCTTAAATTATATTTTCCCACTGCTCCATTATCATCTCCTTTATTGTCATTGCTAGATGTAGATTCATTTTTCCGCTCTGGTGATATGCAGTTCGGTCTATATTTTAAGTTAAAATATTTTTCTTTGTTTTGTAAACTTCCATCTGCTTTTTTATCTTGGCTTTTATTAGTTTCAATTTGTGACATTGCTTGATTTATCTCCGATTCAATGTTCGAGATTTCATTTCTTAATCTTCATCTGTCAGCGTCTTCATTAATGGGATCAAGTTTTACCCAGTAAGAATCACCCCTAGGTGTTCTGCGTATTATTTCACTTCTCCCTGTAAAACAACCAATAATCGAGCCTGGTTGGTTCATTGTAGTTATAGCTCCTTTCTTTACAGTGCTACAAAGTTTAGGAGATTCTATTTGTAGGGTAAGTGATTTATTACTCGCATCCTGTTATTATTTGCTTCAGGCAGAGCGCTTTTTTCAGGTCTGATCGTGTGATCTGCACTATGTATATTTTCAGGTATGTTTGACAAATCCATTGTGTTGAAGGTCAAAATCTCTTTTAATTGTGTAGTGGACATGACGGGGTCCACTATGATGCGAGTTTACCCCTTCGTCTTTTTTTAACTGTTCCAGTGATAACCTTTACTGACCTCTCAGTAAACAGACATTTTAGTCTTTTTTTAGTTTGAATCAAACAACATATTCATTCACAAAGAGACTATTTCTATTCTTTGATTTTGTTCTAATACAAATATAATCAAAGCATTCACCTGTGTTATTCATGAGTAGTGTTGTACTTCACAATATGTTTTATGATCACATATGTTATATGCTGTTATTCTTTAATGTGAAGCATTCATTCATTCAACCTTTATTTATACAGGCTAGCCTTGTTGAGCCACAGGGACTCATTTACAAGAGGGACTTGTTTCACTCACACCCAGGGTCAATTTAGAGTCACCAATCAACCTAACATGCATGTTTTTGGACTGTGGGAGGAAACCGGAGCACCCGGAGAAAACCCACGCATGCACGGAGAGAACATGCAAACTCCACTCAGAAAGGCCCCCGGACCGGGATTTGAACTGGGAGGCAGTAGCTCTACCAGTTGTGCCACCGTGCTGCATTACTGTGTCACTTCTTCAAATGAAGGTGTCTAACAGTGTCATCAAAGTTGAATGATATGTCAAACTGACTTGTTCAGTTTTGTGTTAAAATGAGAAACAGCTAAATCTGTAAACGAACGTCTGTATGTCTGCACTTTCAGACACTTTTCCTAAAACAGTCCTCTTTGTTTTCAAAAACAGATTCCCTGTTACTTTGAATCTCTAATCTTTCACTCTGCACTTCGTTCTCCTTGTCCGACCAATCAGAAGACTGAATTTTCTGGTCTCAACACTTTAGTAAAAGCTTTTGCTTCCGTGAACGTTTCAGAGTTGAAATGACAGCTAGACCTGACAGCTCTCTGTCTTGACAGCTGGATAGGTTCAGTCACGAGTCAAAGACTGTCTTATCAGCTGAAGACTTATTGGACGCCTCCATAAGTCACAGAGCAAAAGTTCCTTAGTTCGTAATGAACTTTCTTGAGGAACGCTTTATTTTGAAACTGACCAGAACGTGTCATTGTCTCTGACGGAGAAAGCAGGCGTCACGACACGTAGAATCCATAAACACGCCGAGGGACAACCGGACTTCACGGGCCCATAACCTGTGAAGTGCAGACTGCTTCTCAACCCAACTGAGACGGGACGTCTAACAGGTAAAGAGTTGCTGATGTTTACTGGAACGTGCGATGGAGTCTAGATGGTTTTCGTATGGAGAAGTGTCAGTTTCTGGTTAAACTCAAAATAGATAACTTCCTCATAAACTTTCATTTCTCCATTCCTTTATCTATTCCTCTTAAATCTTCTTCTTTTATCTCATTCTAAGCTGGTAACTACATTAAATTAGAGCCTACAGATAAAAAGTATTATTGTCATCCTGTACTGATGTCTGTTGTGCTAAATGTACCGACACGTTTAATTTGTAAGAAATTGAAATCAGTCAATCAAGTGTAATGGTGTTAATTTTAGTGATTTATTTTAAATAAAAGGTAGTGTCTTTGGGCATACCGACTAAAATCAACGTTTCATTGTCAATGGCTTTATGGTTTATTGTCCATCATAAATGATCACAGAAATATTGGGTAAACATGAAAAAGAAAGGAATCAATCTGAATAAGTAATTAAGGTAAAGTGTGTCCGTTTAATACTGACCCCCAAAATCCTTTACATCTGGTGGCCTTGTACGAGATTTCTAATTAAAGGATTATTCATAAATCTGTGATCTCTCATGAACTACGTCATGTTTGCATAATAATATCCAATTTTTAACTCTGAAGATAATTTTTGGCTGAGAGTGTTCTAGACATAACAGAAGTGCGTGTACTGACATTTGAAGATGAAATAGTTATTGTTCAACTTTTTAGACGCTATATAGTAGTTTTGGTGCGGATTTGTCACGCTGTGTGGGAAGTTTTTGTTGGTTCAGCTAAAGACCCGGTCCAGATAACGTTGTCCACAAGCTGGGGCGATCTCATCGCAAAATGACCAGAGTCATTTTTAGAAGCTATTATTAACATCTGCAAAATTGCTGTGTGTGGTATTTTTACATTTTAGGTCAGGTCAAAGAAGCATATTACTGTTAGAACATTGTCGAATGGGTTCTGGTATGACCCGAGTTCTGCTCTATGAAAAAGTGGACTGAACCGACCTTGAAGCGGCTTTGAAAGAGTCCGTGTTGTTTTCAACAGTTGCAGTGCTGGGTTACTAAGCGTAGCTACGTTGTCCCTATCTAAATGTGCTTGCCACATATTTCAGAATTTTTGAAAGGTATTTGAAGTGTTAGAGTTGTATAAGGGTCCTAAGTTGTGCCAAGCTAACGTTAAAGCTACGTGTCATAACACGTCTGTTTATGAGCTGTGATTGGATGAAACAAGAAGCTGAATGAAGAACGAGAGCTGTGATTTGTCAGTCACTCGTATCTGTAAAGCGAGCGCTGATTCGCTGAAGTGGGGATGCACGCCGTTGCGACCAGCCCACTTTTGTTGTCATTTCCGGTGCTGCTTTGGGTCTTGTACAATTTGCACACACAAGGAGAACGGAGATTTCACTAAAAGTTTAAAAACTCAATTTAAGCCATCTAAACTGTCTAATCACACAGATTTATCTCTGACAAGAACGTGGTTCGAGCGATTATCACGTACGGGCTCCAACTCTTTCCAATGTTGATATTTTTACTGAATTGTTAGATGCTACTCGCAAGCTAACGGCTAAGTTAACGGGAGTCAACAGCGCCACTATAGCGGCCATGAAGAGTAATTACGGTCACCTCGTGATAACTTTAAAGGGAACCACAGATGCAAAATTCACTATTTAATGTTTTTTTTTTTTTACTTTACTTTGGGTATTTACTTCTTTAAAAAACAGTCCTAGGGCCAAAGAAATGCACCCAGTGGTACATTTACTCTAAGTAGATTTACCCACTAAACAGTAGACGTCCAGGGGACGTCGAGGTGACGTCTATATAGAGCCCGTTGGTCGAAGACCAATTCTAGACGTCGCCCCGACGTGCAAACAAGGTCTATTTTTGACGTCTAAATATGACCGCATTTGTACGTCGTATGAACGTCAGTTTTGGAGGTGATCTGGACCATGTTCACATAGTTAAACTTTTAGGACTATAAAAGTGCAGTTAGACAATTGATTTAATAAGAATGTTGTTTTTTAATAACATTTTAATGCATTTCCTCAATTTTTTTTTCTTTTTTTACAAATTAGACTTGTCCGTCGTTTGAGAGTCCAATTCTAGACGTCGCCCCGACGTGCAAACAAGGTCTAATTAGGACGTCTAACTATGACCGCATTTGTACGTCGGATGAACGTCAGTTTTGGACATTATCTGGACCTGGTTCACAGAGTTAAACTTTTAGGACCATAAATTTGCAGTTAGACAATTTATTTATTAAGATTGTTGTTTTTTAATAACATTTTAATGCATTTCCTCAATTCTTTTTTTCTTTTTTACAAATGTATATTATTTATTTGAAGAATATAATTATTATTGTTGTTGTTGTTGTTGTTGTTGTTGTTGTTGTTGTTGTTGTTGTTGTTGTTGTTGTTGTTGTTGTTGTTGTTGTTGTTGTTGTTATTCATTCATTCAACCTTTAGGCAGGTTATATCTCATTGATCGACTCATTTACAAGAAACCTCATTTATTCCACGACGTCGCGGTCACACATTCATTTCAGTAGGTGGCAGTACTTGTGTTTTTTTGCTTTCTTCCATTAAAAAACAAGAAGAAGAACTTCGGAACTCGAGCGTTATGATTGGATTGGCGGAGGTATCACGTGATCTGTTCCAACCAGTCAACGCCTCTCTTGTTGAACCGCCCTGGCTTGAATCTCAACCGTTGTTGTTTACTGTCTGTGCTGCGGTGATCACGGAGCTAAACTGTGTTCAGTCCATTTGTCACGGAACTCCTGCCCTAAACTTGCTGCAATCCATTCAGAAGTTGAAGGTAATTAGTTCTGTTTTATAGCTTTGTTCTCTTGAATTCTGTGGTCACGACGTACATGTAGCTAACAGCTAAGCTACATTGTGCTAACGTAAGCTAACTTGTGTCTACGACTGCGGCAGACGATGTAAAGGAAAATCGAACAGTACAGTTTAGAAAATAAATTCTATCCAAGTAAGCCGTATGCTACAAGTTTTGTTTGTTTCTTTGTTTTGCTTTGAGACTATCGAGGCCTGCACGCGTCTCCATTAACACGCATGTGCTGAGCGGCCAGCGTTGCTGTACAGCTTTGGGCAGCATTTTTGGAAAACTGTATTCACTACAGTGCTTACTTCCTCCGCGTGTTACAACGCCATCGCGTTCCTGAATGACTAGGTAATATGCCGTGTCTTTTTTTTCTTCCTTTTGTGTGTGTACACTGGGCGGGGGTCAGCTGGAAGGTGAAACGTTTCAGCATTAAAAAATAGAAGGAAAAAAACTGTCCAGATGACCTGAATTCAGACCAAAGCTTTTCAGTTACAAATGAATGAGTAAATATGAAATAAAAAAAAGCTTTAAAATGTCTCCTTCTATCTAATTTTACTTTGACTAGGCAAAATTAGATGAGTACTGTACTGTACTGTAAACTACATTCTGACTAATATCTCTGTCGCTCCAGTTGTGTTTATAAACAACTGTGTTTTTTTCTTTATATATATATATATAAATAAATTTGTAGAGCGTTGGTCCTAGAGGACATTTCACAGGTAATGCACCTTTTTGCTTCATCTTAATTATTTTGCATCGCTGAATAATCTTTTGTTTTTGTCCTCAGCAAGTGCAGCGCCTCAACCCAAGGACCTGTCAACGCCCAGTGAGTACCGGTATACATTACACTTTAAACCATTGTTTATTTTATCAGGCCTTGCAAAATAAAATTTATTTTATTATTTTTTTCATGGAAAACCGATGCCACTTCCAGATCAGAAATTGGAAGATGGGCATTCCCATTGCCTCAGGATGGTAAGTATTGAACAGCAGTGAGACACTTGGAAAAAAATGATCAACCACAGCCACCTTGCTGTTGGAGAGATTGTAATCAAGACATGTGTGTTTTTGTTTTATTTTTCCCCCCAGTGTTTCAGCGTATTCAACTTCTTCATTGACCTCGGCGATCGCCTAGCCCTACATCCCTCTCCCACCCTGTGCCAAAAAGGATAGAGACCATGGAGGATTTTGTGAGAGAGGAGCACCTCGTGACTCCAAATTTGCTACCCTGGTAGGTTTTACAAGTCTGGAGGAAAGCCGAGCATAACGCAGTACTGTACAACCAAACACTTTGAAGTGTCAGTGAACTATATCATGGATTTATTCCAACAGGTTCTGCAAATTTCCAGAATTGGAGGAAAGCACACCAAGGACTTTGTCTACAAATTTCTTGATAGGTATGTATCAACACACGCTCACCCACCCACTAACCATCTGAACTAAATATTTTACTTGCAAGTTCAGTATTTAGTTTTGTAAACTAAATATTTAGCTATCAAATTAAATATTTAATTTAGAACGACGTGTATTAATAACATGGTTAAAATATGACTGGAAAAAAATGATCAACCAGCCACCTTGCTGTTGGAGAGATAACATTGTAATCAAGAAATGTGTGTTTTTGTTTTATTTTTCCCCCCAGTGTTTCAGCGTATTCAACTTCTTTGACCTCGGCGATCGCCTACACCGTATACATCCCACCTCTTCAGCTGTGCCAAAAAGGATAGAGACCATGGAGGATTTTGTGAGAGAGGAGCACCTCGTGACTCCAAATTTGCTACCCTGGTAGGTTTTACAAGTCTGGAGGAAAGCCGAGCATAACGCAGTACCGTACAACCAAACACTTGGAAGTGTCAGTGAACTGTATCATGGATTTATTCCAACAGGTTCTGCAAATTTCCAGAATTGGAGGAAAGCACACCAAGGACTTTGTCTACAAATTTCTTGATAGGTATGTATCAACACACGCTCACCCACCCACTAACCATCTGAACTAAATATTTTACTTGCAAGTTCAGTATTTAGTTTTGTAAACTAAATATTTAGCTATCAAATTAAATATTTAATTTAGAACGACGTGTATTAATAACATGGTTAAAATTTGACTGGAAAAAAATGTTTTCTCTAAACTAAAATATTGCTGTTGATTTTTGTAACTTTGCTAATGGCACCTCATAGATATGAAAATGTTTGGCAACTCGAGTGCGTTTTGCAGCAATTTTTTAACTGATGTGCTGATGTGGAGTCAGTTCCCACCTGCCTGAAGACTGCCACCATCATCCCAGTCCCAAAAAGCTCCACAGTGACTGGTCTGAATGACTATAGACCGGTGGCTCTCACCCCGATAGTCGCTAAATGTTTTGAGAAACTGGTCATGTCCCACATCAAGACAACCGTCAACATCAGCGAGGACCCTCATCAATATGCATACCGCAAGAACCGATCAACAGAGGACGCCATCTCCTCTGTGGTCCACACTGCTCTCACCCACCTGGATCAGAAGGACTCATACGTGCGTCTGCTCTTTGTGGACTTCACATCTGCCTTCAACACCATGATCCCCCAAACTCTGATAGACAAACTATCCACACTTGGACTAAGCCCCTCCATCTGTAACTGGGTACTAGACTTCTTAACAAACAGACCACAGTCCGTGAAGATCCACAACTTCTCCTCCTCCACCATCACCCTCAGCACTGGCTCTCCTCAAGGATGTGTGCTGAGCCCTCTTCTGTTCACTCTGCTCACATATGATTGTACAGCCACACATCCAGGCTGTCATATTGTTAAGTTTGCAGATGATACAGCTGTGGTGGGATGCATCACAGATAATGATGAATCCAGCTACAGACAGGAGGTGGAACATCTGGAGAGCTGGTGCAAAGAGAACAACCTTCACATGAATGTGAAGAAGACGAAGGAGATGATTGTGGACTTCAGAAGGAACAAACACACCCACACCCCACTGTACATAGGTGGATCTGCGGTGGAGGTGGTCTCCAGCTACAAGTACCTGGGTGTACACTTGAATGATAACCTCAGCTGGAGCAACAACACCACCAGCCTGATCAAGAAAGGTCATCAGAGACTCTACTTCCTCAGACGGCTGAGACGAGCTGGTCTGAGAAGCTCAGTCCTCACCTCCTTCTACAGGTGTGCAGTGGAGAGCATCCTGTGCTCCAGCATCAACGTGTGGCATGGAGGCTGCACAGTTGCAGAGAGGAAAGCTCTACAGAGAGTGGTGAAGGCTGCACAGAAGTCTGTTGGAGTCAGTCTCCCCACCATCACAGACATTTACACCTCCAGATGCAGAAAAAGAGCCACCTGCATCATGAAAGACCTCACTCACCCAGCACACTCACTCTTTGCACCACTCCCCTCGGGACGGAGGTTGAGGAGCATCAAATGTAGAACCACTAGACTGAGGAACAGCTTCTACCCTGAGGCTGTCAGACTCATGAATAAATAAATAATAAGAATAAACACTGCAAAATGTCACATCATGTTGATACTGATCTGTTTCTTGTTGCTGCGTTCATCTGTGACCATCTGCTCATAATGACTCATGTTCGTGCTGCTGTTTATAATGATGTTTTTCTACTACATTAGGGCTTAGTGTATTACTAGCTGATGTCTCTCTTAGTTAATCCTAGATGTTATTATTGTTTTTCTCTTGCATCTCTGAGAGACAGCTCTGTTCATCAGGCAGTCAGAATGCTAAACACTCTGCCTGCTCTGCCCCCCCTCCCATTTGAACTGCCTTAACACTAAAACTTTCTCACACATTACCACTCAACACAAAGATTTTCACTAAACTCTCGGTCATGTGCTCATACAGTTTGCACTAATTCTCATACTTGCACTAATGTCTGTATTACATCACTGCCTATAATCATAATACTGTTTACATTCTCTGTTTACATTTATTAATACTGTTTACTTTTATTACTACTGCTTACATGTAATTACTACTGTTTACATTTATTTACACTACTCTAATATCTACACCACTGCTGGTACATATACAGTGTGCTCTGAACGGTCTTATTTAGGGATGCCCAATGTGCCTTACTGCATATGCCACTTTTTGCCTCTATAACAACATCAACTACTACCTCATACATATACTGTGTACATTGACTCATACGCTGCTTTGCCACTTTGCAAATGTCAATGCTAGAAACCTTTAGTTTATTTTAGTTATACTTTTTATACTCTTTTTTTGTGCTAGTATGCAAAAACTCAGGACAGTATTATGTTCATTAAATGTTTAATGTTTTAGTTTTAGAGTTGGTGTGGATTTTCATGCTCTTGCACCGCTATGCAAAAAAAAAAAAAACTCAGGACAGTGTTAGTTTTACTATTTTATGCTTATGTCTATTATTATATGTTTCAGTGTTTCAATGTTTAGATGTTTACTGTTGCACCGAGGGACTGAGAGAAACGCAATTTCGGTCCTGTGTATGTCCTGTACAGTACATATTGCAGATCTGACAATAAAGTTGACTTTGACTTTGACTTTGATTTGTTGTTGGATGTAACTGGGACCCTGTGTACATAATCTCGTTTTCAACACATGTACTACATGCGGTGCAAATGACAATAAATTCTCTCTGACTCTGACTCAAATTTGGCAGCACGATGTCTCAGTGGTTAGCACTATTGTCTCACATCAAGAAGGTCCTGGGTTCAATCCCCGGTTGGACCTGGAGTGTTTCTGTGGAGTTTGCATGTTCTTCTCGTGCTTGCGTGGGTTTTATCCGAGTACTCCGGTTTCCTGCAACAGATCCAAAACATGCATGTTCTGCCTTCAGGTCCAGGCCTCCCTTGAAAAAAAGATCTGTGATCTCTATGGGATTTGCCTGCTTAAATAAAGGTTAATAAATAAAAATGTGTGTTAGTGTGTTAACTAGTGTTCTAAGTGATTGGCAAAAACTCAAAGCCACCTATCAACATTTGCTGGGATGGATGTTTTTATTTATTTATTTATTAATCAGGGAGATCCCAGCAAGACACTGTGCATTTTCCAGGTTGCCCTCGCATATTGCTAATTACTTTTTGTTTTTGTTTGTTTTTTTGCAAATGCAGATGGAATCATGAATGGAGATTCTGCAGCAACAAAGGATATTATAAGGACTCATGCTGCAGAGCATTTAAAACATGCAAAGGAGGACATGGGCTCACACTGGACAATTAACACAACTGGTAGAGCTGCTGCCTCTCAGCGAGCAGGTCCCCGGTTCAAATCCCGGTCCGGGGGCCTTTCTGGGTGAAGTTTGCATGTTCTCTCCGTGCATGCGTGGGTTTTCTCCGGGGGCTCCAGTTTCCTCCAACAGTCCAAAAACATGCATGTTAGACTGATGGGGACTCTATGACCTTGGGTGTGAGTGAGACAGGTCTCTCTTGTAAATGAGTCCCCGTGGCTCAACGAGGCTAGCCTGTATAAATAAAGGTTGAATGAAAAAATGTGCCACAAAGAAGTGGAGGTGGGGCTTTCACACTGGACATTTAATGCACCACGAAGAAGTGGACACTGGACATTTAATGCACCACGAAGAAGTGGACACTGGACATTTAATGCACCACAAAGAAGTGGACACTGGACATTTAATGCACCACAAAGAAGTGGACACTGGACATTTAATGCACCACAAAGAAGTGGACACTGGACATTTAATGCACCACAAAGAAGTGGACACTGGACATTTAATGCACCACAAAGAAGTGGACACTGGACATTTAATGCACCCCAAAGAGGTGGAGGACATAGGGTCACACAGGACATTTAAAACGTGCCACATAGAAGTGGAGGATACGGGCTCACACAGAACTGAGGAACACTTTTTTTGGGGGGGGAGATGCAAATCGGTGCTGGGCATAAAATTAGAATATTGTGAAAAAGTTATTTATTTCAGTAATTCCATTCAAAAAGTAAAACTTCTATACATTATTACTGTATATTCATTCACACAGACTGATATATTTAAAAATAATCTTAATGCTGATGATTATAACTGACAACTAATGAAAACTCCAAATTCATTATCAGTAAATTACATTACTTGAGATCAATTAAAAAATGATTTTTATAGATGTTGGCCAACTGAAAAGTATTAACATGGTAGCATGGTCCTTAGCCCCAACTATTGAAAGATGTACATATTGTACATTTCATGTTCATACATCTCAGTTGGCCAACATTTATAAAAATACTTTATTTTTATTGAGCTCAAGTAGTAGTCTAATTTTCTGAGATACTGAATTTAGGGTTGTCATTGGTTGTCAGTTTTAATCATCAACATTAAAATAAATAAACATTTGAAATATATCAGTCTGTGTGTAATGAATATTTCACTTTTTGAATGGAATTCCTGAAATAAAACAACTTATTTAAAATATTATGACCAGCACACTTTGTACAGATTATTTTTGTGGTGAGGGGACTGTAATTTTATACAGCTTTTTTATTTCTCTTGTTACTGCCTGCTATATCAAAAAGACAAATGAAGGCATGTTAAAAAAAAAATTGTTAAGTACAGACCAAAAATGAAGGCATGTTAAATTTTTTTTATTGTTTATGTTAAGTACGGCCAAAGAATGAAGGCATTTAAAAAAAAAATTATGTGAAGTACAGACCCAAGTGAGCTGTGTACTTTTATAGATTTGTTTGTGTATTTTGTGTTGCCACCAGTTGATAAGTTCCGTAATGTAAAGCTTTTTTTTTAAGTTGCCAAAGGTGGAATTCTCAATTTTATGTGTTATGCTGTTCCTTTAAATTGTGTCAAATAAACAGGATAAAGGTAAAATTTATGGAGTGATTTGTAAAACTTAATCCAACTGTTTGTAGGATTTTAAAGCTGCGGATGCGGATGGTCAAATGTATTTCCCTAGATTTGTTTGCCTCAACGCAATTTTAAAGTAGATTCATTATACTTTTTATATGCATAGCATGATTTTGACAAGCAGCATGTAAAGTGACTAAAATAAGTTAAATATAATAGCCTAATTAGAATAAGCTAAATACAGTAAGTTATTGACGTCAGATAGACGTCTAATGTAGACGCCTTTTAGACGTCAGGAATATAGACGTCTAATGTAGACGCCTTTTAGACGTCAGGAATATAGACGTCTTTTAGACGTCGGGAAAAAGACGTCATCTGGCGTAACGTTTTCGACCTTCCAGGGACCTGATTTTGACGTCCAGAAATGACCTGAAAAAGACGTCGTATAGACGTCTCCTTGCTCAGTGGGTATTTGTCTGGGATATATACGTCTCGTTTTCAAATCCTGCGGCTTGTGACGTCACAAGCCGCAGTCACAACCCACCCCAAACTTGAATCCAGCCTCTCACCTAGCAAACCCTGGTTAGGCTCAACCCACTTGAGTATAAAAGACGTGACGGTTGTTTTTCCTGATTTCATCTGATCTTTTGTTTAAATGTTCTTAATTTCATGTGTACAGCACTTTGTTGCAGCTGTGGTGTTTTAAATGGCTTTATAAATAAAGTATAATTGTTATTTTTACATTTTAGTTCAATTTTTAGCGTATTAGCGATCGCTCCCAACGCGTAGCCGGCAGAAATAAAACGAGCAGACCGCCAGTGAAGGGACCATCTGCGGGCGTGAGCTGCTGGGAACTGCTGGCTTTTGAGGTCCGTGGGTCCGGTCAAAGGTTGCCTCATACGGATAAATTAACTGGAGACCCTCGGTGAACTTTGTGTGTGTCTGGACTAGAGCAGCAATCGCTCCCAAAAGCGTTGCATGTAACGAGCGGAGCTGGCAGTGTGCCAGAGGAGGAACAAGCTAACATTAGCCTCGGATTCGGGTGGGCTAATGCCTAAAGGGAGCAGCACATGGCAGCGCGCGCAGACGGCTTTCGGTAAGTTATCTTAAGCTAGCACTAACAGTAAGTCAAATGAGTAATAAAAAAAGAGCTAATTTTAAAACAACAACAGATTAGAGATACAGAGGGCGGAGTTAATGTAAACAGATTTTTGAAGGGCGTGGACTTCAGAGCTCATTATCATAAACAGCCTGTTCAGAACGGAAATGAGAAAAGGCAGAACTAAAAAGGGGCTATCTTATTATCTAAGAATTATTTTGTGCATTAAATTGAATGAACATGGTCTAGATAGCCCACAGACATACTATAAAAATTTATAAAACCAATATGTGATCTCCTTTAAGACTTGGACCTGCCACCTGTTGGTTAAAAGACGTTTCACAGATGAGTTCTCAAAACATCATAAAATGTCAGCATTTTTATTGGGAAATGTTTATGTTTATTAAATTTGTTCATTTTTTTACAAAAGAAACAATACAAGACAATCCCATAAATGATAATGTACAAAATGTAAAAAAATGAAAGGTAGCAGAAAGAAGAATAAATCTTATTATATCTGCCCCTTTTTTCCAACAATCAGATTAAACAATAATAATCTTCAACCAACAGTACAAAATGACTAACTCTTTCTAATTTTCTAACTAATACAATACACATTACGCTATTTTATATATATATTAGAGAGAGTCATCTTTATTGTCATTTGCACCGCATGTGGTACATGTGATGAAAACGAGATTATGTACACGAGGTCCCAGTTACATCCAACAACAAATGAAAGAGAAAAACAGTAATAACATCTAGAACTAACTAAGAAAAACATCAACTAGTAATACACTAAGCCTAATATAGTGGGAATAAACAGCAGCACGAACATGAGTTTGTATGAGCAGATGGTCACAGATGAACACAGATGAACACAGCAACAAGAAAACAGATCAGCATCAATATGATGTGATATTTTGCAGTGTTTATTTTTTATTTTATTTTTATTTATTCATGAGTCTAACAGCCTCAGGGTAGAAGCTGTTCCTCAGTCTAGTGGTTCTACACTTGATGCTCCTCAACCTCCGTCCTGAGGGGAGTGGGGCAAAGAGTGAGTGTGCTGGATGAGTGAGGTCTTTCATGATGCAGGTGGCTCTTTTCCTGCATCTGGAGGTGTAAATGTCTGTGATTGTGGGGAGACTGACTCCAACAGACTTCTGTGCAGCCTTCACCACTCTCTGCAGAGCTTTCCTCTCTTCAACTGTGCAGCCTCCATGCCACACGTTGATGCTGGAGCACAGGATGCTCTCCACTGCACACCTGTAGAAGGAGGTGAGGACTGGGCTGCTCAGACCAGCTCGTCTCAGCCGTCTGAGGAAGTAGAGTCTCTGATGACCTTTCTTGATCAGGCTGGTGGTGTTGT
>JBBPBX010012716.1:0-26525 GCA_038048925.1 Garcialebias charrua | reverse complement strand
ACTCTACAAATCTCAACACCCAATTTTGAGTGGAACATCAACAGTTTTCTTTTTATTACTGAATATCATGTAATTAGTTTTTTCTAGATTTAATGATAATTTATTTATTTTAAACCAAGTTTGTATCTTGACAAATTCTGTCTTTATCAATTCCAACATTTGTTCTATATCTTCACCTAAACAGAAAAATGTGGTATCATCAGCAAAAAGTACACATTTAAGGAGTCCTGACACATTTACCAAGTCATTCACATATAAAATAAATAGCTTTGGTCCAAGTACAGAGCCTTGGGGAACTCCACATGTGATATTACAGAGGTCAGATTTTACATCATTTATTTGTACAAATCATTTCCTATCTTTCAAGTAGCTAGATACCCACTGTAATGCTGGTCCTCTATTGTTCAGTTTTTCAAGGAGAATGGTGTGATCAATAGTATCGAATGCTTTTTTTAAATCAACAAAAATACTGATACAATATTGTTTTTGATCGACAGCAGTAGTTATTTGTTCCATTAATTCCATGAGAGCCATTGATGTAGTTTTTGCTCTAAACCCATACTGACTGTTGCTTAGAATATTTTGTTTATCTATAAATTGATCTAGTCTGTTTACAAATAGTTTTTCAAGAATTTTTGAAAACTGTGGTAACAAGGATATAGGTCTATAATTGTTGAATACACATTTATCACCATTTTTAAAAAGAGGAACGACCTTAGCTACTTTCATATTATCTGGAAATATTCCTGTTGAAAATGATAAATTACATATGTATGTAAACGGCTCAATAACATGGCTCATTATGTCCTTTACAAACATCATATCCATGTCCACCCAGTCTTTTGATCTCTTGTCTGTAAGATTTTTTACTACATTCATTATTTCCTCTTTGTTAGTTCCATTTAGAAAAATACTATTTGCACAACCTGTAATTGAATGGATCACATTATTATCTACTTTTGGTATTTTAGCTGCAAGGCTTGATCCAACATTCACAAAATATTGATTAAATCCATTTACAATTTCATTTTCATCATGAATTTCATCGTTGTCTTTTACAAAATATTTTGAAATACCAGTTTTTGTTTTATGATTCTTCAGGACACTATTCATTACTCGCCATGTTGCTTTCATATCACCATTACTTTTATCTAATAATTTACTATAATATTCTTTCTTATGTTTCCTTATAAGAAAGAATATTATAGTAAATTATTAGATAAAAGTAATGGTGATATGAAAGTACATATTTAAAATTGTTCTGTGAAAAACAAACACTCTTGTTTATTCTAAATACCTGTACAGATTTTAGAATAACAGAGGTACAAACAAACAATTTTTGCTTATTTTAAATACTGAAGAGATTTAAAATAACATTCAAAAAAGCATCTTCTATTTGATTTTCAAAAAACAAAATGATGGAGAGCGGAGCATTCCCACATTAAACTCTTCACATCTCTGCAATTTAAACAGAATTGGTGTACACATCTGTACACTTTTAGTTAAAAATGGCATTTTTAACGTTATTCTGCGTACAATTAATGACTCCAGTTTATTTTAAATAAGGAAATATTTAAAATAACAAACTACAAACATCTCCCATTAATTTGGAGAAAATTTCAAAACAAAGATGGAAGATGAAAAATATGATGAAGCTTTAGAGCTGATCACATCATGTGTTTGTGTGTTACTTGTGTTTGTGCACAGAGTAATATTGTGTATGCTGTTCAGTGTCAGGAGGGCTGTGATCAGTCTTATATTGGGGAAACTAAACAGCCACTGGCCAAAAGGATGGCCCAGCACAGAATCTGGTGGAATCCTAGCAAAACCCAATGCAGATATGTTCCTGTTGATTTTTTTGTACATCTACCTTATGATGTTTTTGCTACTTTTTCTTTTCTTTTGTTTATTGTTTAATGTATTTGTATCATTGCTGTTCATCATTCTTTAGTGTGTAGCAGGTCGCTTTCGTAAATGAGCCCTCGAGGCTCAATAAGATTTACCTGACTAAATAAAGGTTGAATGAATGAAAAAAAGATCAACATCATCAGGTCAGGACTCTGCAGTCTACACTCATCTCCAGGCCAGAGGTCACTCTTTCAGGGATGAAGATGTTCACATCCTTGATAGAGAGGAACGATGGTTTGAGAGAGGAGTAAAGGAGGCCATCTTTGTGAAAAGAAACCGTCCATCATTAAACAGGGGTGGAGGCCTCCGGGTTCAACTGTCCCCTCCTACAATGCTGTTATTGCTAGTATCACTCAGCCCTCTGTGAATAGCAAACAACCATCAGGGTGCTAACGATCCATCGTCAGGCTGATGGTCCTCCTTGATCATGTGAGCAGCTGGTTTCGGCTGTCATCAGCCAACTGGTTGATCCACTGTGAGAGGGTGCTATTTATAAGACTGAGCTGAATACAGCAGCTCAGACTGAGGAAGTCTTTCGGACGAAAGACGAAACGTTTCTACAGTTTTTTTTTTGCTTTGTTTTGTTTTTTGAATGTCCAGAGGACCAGACTTAGCTTTTTTAGATTTTTCTACCTGGATTATTGAGCATGCATCAGGGCAAACCGGAAACAGTTTCACTACCTCGCTGAGGTCGAAGCGGATCTCAGGAGACGCTAAAGGTGAACACTTGGAAAGCCTGCAGAAACGTGGCGGTACGGACGGTCCATGCACGTTAAGGCTAACCCAACTTTACCATAGCTTGGACGATGAATTTTCGCAAAGGTAAAAGTCGTTGTTCATAGCGAGCCTGGGTCCAGCGGATGCTGGACCAGGAAATCCTGGTTAAACTCACTTCAAGATATTACCTCTCCTCATACTCCATCTTTTTCCTCCTAAACTCTCTCCTCAAACTTTATATTTTGCCAGTAACTAAACTTTAAGTTTGTGCCTGCAGAAAAGTTAATATAAGACCTTTAACTTGTTCTGTTGTTTCTAAGTTTTAATCTGCTGAACAGTTAGTTATAGGAAATTTGATCGATCCAATCATTGTAAATATGTTGTGATGTAATTTTATGATTTTGTTATTAAATGGTTCAGTTCTGCTGTACCAACATCAATAATGTTTTCTGTCAATTTACATCTCATCACTGAGTCACAGATTTATTGAATATTAAACTGAAAAAGAGAGAACTCTTGAAATTTGATGATAATTTGTGTCAGTCTAAACCTTGCTCAAATTTACATCTAATTACAGTATAGGTAAATCAGTAAACTAAGTGCCTATATTATTACAGTACCATACCACTTTGTTTATAGAGCACTTTAAACAGCGACAAGGCCAACCAAAGTGCTGTACAAACAAACAACAGGCAACACACAACAATGAAGTACAGAAAAATAGACATAGGGGCCTTTCTGGGTGGAGTTTGCATGTTCTCCCCGTGCATGCGTGGGTTTCCTCCGGGTACTCCGGTTTCCTCCCACAGACCAAAAAACATGCTTGTTAGGCTGATTGGTGACTCTAAATTGACCCTAGGTGTGAGTGTGAGAGTGGATGGTTGTTTGGTGTGAGTGAGACAGGTCCCTCTTGTAAATGAGTCCCCGTGACTCAACGAGGCTAGCCTGTATAAATAAAGGTTGAATGAATGAACATAGGAACATCGCAGATCATAAATAAAACAACCAAACATAGATCAGCTGGTGTTGAACGCGACAGAATAGTACTGTATTTTCCGGAATATAGGTTGCACCGGAATATAGGTCATTTTGTCCAATTATTGCCAAAAAATTGGAAGAATCCATAAACAATTGTATCTAAATATAGGTCGCACCTATGTCACCGCCGACGTAATGCGTCATCCACCGCTAAGACAACCCGGAAATATGGACCGAGTGTTTAGCTCAATTGCAAATGTCTGCCACAGGAGCGTACAGCAAGGCTTTTAAGAAGATTAACACGGTAAAAACAATTATTTGTTTGCTAAAAATTATAGCTGACATTATAGCACAAGGGTTAGTGGTTTATTAGCCGAGTGGTTTATTGGCTATTTGCTAAAATATACACAGAAATAAAACAGAAGCTAACACGAGACGATTCCGTCTCTAAAAAAAAACGAATAAAAAATTGAATTTTATCTCAAATGTTTCATACAGGGAAACAATTTTGTAAATTAAACCTCTATAATTGCACTCTGTGAGCAGAAAAAATATCCGCCGAGTGGTTTATGAGCAATTTTTTATAATATACACGGAAATAAATCGAAGCTAACAGAGACGAGTCCGTCTCTAAAAACACAAATAAAAAATCAAATATCTCAAATGTTTCATACAGGGCAACAGTTTGTAAATTAAACCCATATAATTACACTCTGTGAGCAGAAAAAAATATCCGCCAAGTGGTTTATGAGCTATTTTTTTATAATAAACACGGAAATAAATTGACGCTAACAGAGACGAGTCAGTCTCTAAAAACACGAATAAAGAATCGAATTTTATCTCAAATGTTTCCTACAGCACTGTCGTGGTGGCAACCCTCGAACCCGGTGGTGGACACCGGCAGTGAGGGATGCTGTCAAGCTGAAGAAGGAGTCCTATTGGGCCTTTTTGGCTTGTGGGACCCCGGAAGCAGCTGATAGGTACCGGCAGTCCAAGCGGCATGCGGCTCGGGTGGTTGCTGAGGCAAAAACTCGGGCGTGGGAGGAGTTCGGAGAGGCCATGGAGAATGACTTCCGTACGGCTTCGAGGCGATTCTGGTCCACCATCCGGCGTCTCAGGGGGGGAAAGAGGTACGAGACCAACACCATTTATGGTGGAGGTGGCGTGCTGCTGACCTCAACTCGGGATGTTGTGAGTCGGTGGGCGGAATACTTCGAAGACCTCCTCAATCCTACTGGCACGTCTTCCACTGAGGAAGCAGAGCCTGGGGACTTTGGGTCGGGTTCTCCGATCTCTGGTGCTGAGGTCGCCGAGGTGGTTAAAAAGCTCTGCGGTGGCAAGGCTCCGGGGGTGGATGAGATTCGCCCGGAGTTCCTTAGGGCTCTGGATGTTGTAGGGTTGTGTTGGCTTACGCGACTCTGCAATATCGCGTGGACATCGGGGGCAGTTCCCTTGGATTGGCAGACTGGGGTGGTGGTTCCCCTATTCAAAAAGGGGGACCGTAGGGCAGGGCTGGACTGGGACAAAAAATCGGCCCGGGCATTTTGAGCAGAGTGGCCCACAGTGATGGCATAGTTACATTGAAAAAGTAACTTAGTTAAGTTACTGATTAGTCCTTGGGAAAAGTAACTTAGTTAAGTTACTGATTACTTAAATATGACAGTGTCATATCACTCAGCCCTCTGTGTCTAGAGGACCAGACTTAGCTTTTTTAGATTTTTCTACCTGGATTATTGAGCATGCATCAGGGTATTACTGATTACTTGATTTGGAAAGTAACTAAGTTAGATTACTAAGTTACTTTATTAGTTACTTTCAGCAGCTGCTAACAAGAACCCTCTGTCACAATACATAAAAAATTTAAATGTTTTAATAAAATAATTACCAATTAAAAATATTCAAAAAACATAATGGTCTTTCTTGACTTTATTAAACATAAATACTTTTGATAAAAAATAAGGTATTTCTTGATTTCAATATCATAAATGAAGGTTGAATGAATAAAGAAATACTTGCTTTATATAAAAAATAGTGTCTTTACTTCACTAAACAAATAATATGTTTACAAAAAAGACTTATAAAATGATTATTTTGAAAATGTTTCAAGTGAACAATACGTTTGTATAGGCCAACTCTTTCAGGGATGAAGATGTTCACATCCTTGATAGAGAGGAACGATGGTTTGAGAGAGGAGTAAAGGAGGTCATCTTTGTGAAAAGAAACCGTCCATCATTAAACAGAGGTGGAGGCCTCCGGGTTCAACTGTCCCCCTCTTACAATGCTGTTGTTGCTAGTATCACTCAGCCCTCTGTGAATAGCAAACAACCATCAGGGTGCTAATGATCCATTGTTAGGCTGATGGTCCTCCTTGCTCATGTGAGCAGCTGGTTTCAGCTGTCATCAACAAACTGGTTGATCCACTGTGAGTCAAGTCAAGTCTATTTTATTTATATAGCACAGTTAAAACAGATAAACTGTTATCAAGGTGCTTCACACACACAGTCCAAAAACATGCATGTTAGGTTGATTGGTGACTCTAAATTGACCCTGGGTGTGAGTGAGACAGGTCCCTCTTGTAAATGAGTCTCCGTGGCTCAACGAGGATAGCCTGTATAAATAAAGGTTGAATGAATGAATGAAAAAAAATGTACAGAACAGTATCACACTCCAATGGTAAAAATTATGATATTAACAGCGGTAAAAGTATAATAAAAATGTATAAGAACAATATTAAAATAAAAACACAGTAAAAAATATATATACACTACGTCAGCTCACACAGTTTGAAATAATAGAGAAAATATTATTTTTTTAGCAGGGATTTGAACATGTGAAGGGAGGAGGCCTGTCTAATGTTGGGGGGGCAGGTTGTTCCAGAGTAGGGATTTGAACATGTGAAGGGAGGAGGCCTGTCTAATGTTGGGGGGGCAGGTTGTTCCAGAGTTTCCACAGTGAGAGGGTGATATTTACAAGACTGAGCTGAATACAGCATCGCAGACTGAGGAAGTCTTTCTGATGAAAGATGAAATGTTTCTACAATTGTTTTGTTTTGTTTTTTGAATGTCCAGAGGCCCAGACATAGTTTTTTTTTAGATTTTTACCTGGATTATTGAGCATGCATCAGGGTCATCAGCAAAAGAACAATACCTCTTTTTGAGCAGTTGAGGTGGTTGAATCTCTCATCATCTCTCATGATCAGGGCTCCAGGACATGCTGACACTATCAGTCTGAGTTTTTTCATAAAGTGCTGAAGTGTTGACGTGATGGAAGACGTCTTAGCAGCGTTTAGTAAAGCCTGCACATCAACAACATTTCAGACATGATTCAGAGATAATTTAAAAACTCCTACAATTTGTGTTATTGTGGAATGATTTGAATTACCTGATAAAAGTTGCAGTTGCTGATCGGTGTTTTTCTTCGTTCACGTTCGGATGATGTGGTTAGTCCGTTCAAGTGACGTGTTGCTGCTGCAGATCCAGTCTTGTGAAGCAGCGTCCATGCACAGCTTTTGAATTTGCGCTGGTCTTTTAACAAGAAAACAGGAGACCGCAACAACATGCTAATAATGCTAACGCGTGCTGCAAGATGCCGTGCTGAAACTTAGGTCGCATAGAGCAGACGTCACGTCACTCCTTGAGTCCTGTCTATCACTCGTCCTCCTCTCAGCTGCAGGTAGGAGGAACTTTTCCTCAGCTCCGTGTGAGCACCTCAGTCCAGTTTCTGTCAGGCACGCTGGTGTCAGGTTTCACAGCCGCAGCAGCAGGTGATGCGAGTAAAGGGGAGGGGCTGGTCGGAAGAGTGCTGAGAGATTTCATTGGATTAGCTCGATGTCGTTCAAGAAAATCAACCAATCGGCCGTCGCGATTGACAAAAAAATAGCTATAATTTATTTTTTTGGTTCATGAGTGACAGGACCGCCCGGGCGGCCCATAAATCCCATAAATCACCGACGGCCCAGCGTGCATTTGCCCGGTGTGCCCGATGGCCAGTCCAGCACTGCCGTAGGATGTGTTCCAACTATAGGGGGATCACACTCTTAAGCCTCCCTGGTAAGGTCTATTCAGGGGTTCTAGAGAGGAGGGTCCGTCGGATAGTCGAACCTCGGATTCAGGAGGAGCAGTGTGGTTTTTGTCCTGGTCGTGGAACACTGGACCAGCTCTACACCCTCAACAGGGTGTAGTGGGAGTTTGCCCAACCAGTTTACATGTGCTTTGTGGACTTGGAGAAGGCATTCGACCGCGTCCCTCGGGGGGTTATGTGGGGGGTACTCCGGGAGTATGGGGTACCAGGCCCTTTGATAAGGGCTGTTAGGTCCCTGTACGACCGGTGTCAGAGCTTGGTCCGCATTGCCGGCAGTAAGTCAGGCTCATTTCCGGTGAGAGTTGGACTCCGCCAAGGTTGCCCTTTGTCACCGATTCTGTTCATAACTTTTATGGACAGAATTTCTAGGCGCAGCCAAGGTGTTGAGAGGATCCGTTTTGGTGACCTTAGAATCGCTTCTCTGTTTTTTGCAGATGATGTGGTCCTACTGGCTTCATCAGTTCGTGATTTACAACTTTCACTGGAGCGGTTTGCAGCCGAGTGTGATGCGGCCGGGATGAGGATCAGTTCCTCCAAATCCGAGGCCATGGTCTTGAGCCGGAAAAGGGTAGCATGCCCTTATAAAACAACCAATTCAAAATGATCTACCCAATACAAAAATGCAAAACATATAATTATCTTCAAATGTATTAAGGATTATTTTTATGTACAATGTATGTTGATGTACCTTGCATAACTGAACAAGCCAATATTGCACAACACATATAATAAATCAGGGGTCACCAACGTGGTGCCCACGGGCACCTGGTCACCTGCAGGGACCACATCACCACCTTCACCACCTCACTTTCACTGGAGTCAGTTCCCACCTGCCTGAAGACTGCCACCATCATCCCAGTCCCAAAAAGCTCCACAGTGACTGGTCTGAATGACTATAGACCGGTGGCTCTCACCCCGATAGTCGCTAAATGTTTTGAGAAACTGGTCATGTCCCACATCAAGACAACCGTCAACATCAGCGAGGACCCTCATCAATATGCATACCGCGAGAACCGATCAACAGAGGACGCCATCTCCTCTGTGGTCCACACTGCTCTCACCCACCTGGATCAGAAGGACTCATACGTGCGTCTGCTCTTTGTGGACTTCACATCTGCCTTCAACACCATGATCCCCCAAACTCTGATAGACAAACTATCCACACTTGGACTAAGCCCCTCCATCTGTAACTGGGTACTAGACTTCTTAACAAACAGACCACAGTCCGTGAAGATCCACAACTTCTCCTCCTCCACCATCACCCTCAGCACTGGCTCTCCTCAAGGATGTGTGCTGAGCCCTCTTCTGTTCACTCTGCTCACATATGATTGTACAGCCACACATCCAGGCTGTCATATTGTTAAGTTTGCAGATGATACAGCTGTGGTGGGATGCATCACAGATAATGATGAATCCAGCTACAGACAGGAGGTGGAACATCTGGAGAGCTGGTGCAAAGAGAACAACCTTCACATGAATGTGAAGAAGACGAAGGAGATGATTGTGGACTTCAGAAGGAACAAACACACCCACACCCCACTGTATATAGGTGGATCTGCGGTGGAGGTGGTCTCCAGCTACAAGTACCTGGGTGTACACTTGAATGATAACCTCAGCTGGAGCAATAACACCACCAGCCTGATCAAGAAAGGTCATCAGAGACTCTACTTCCTCAGACGGCTGAGACGAGCTGGTCTGAGAAGCTCAGTCCTCACCTCGTTCTACAGGTGTGCAGTGGAGAGCGTCCTGTGCTCCAGCATCAACGTGTGGCATGGAGGCTGCACAGTTGCAGAGAGGAAAGCTCTACAAAGAGTGGTGAAGGCTGCACAGAAGTCTGTGGGAGTCAGTCTCCCCACCATCACAGACATTTACACCTCCAGATGCAGAAAAAGAGCCACCTGCATCATGAAAGACCTCACTCACCCAGCACACTCACTCTTTGCACCACTCCCCTCGGGACGGAGGTTGAGGAGCATCAAATGTAGAACCACTAGACTGAGGAACAGCTTCTACCCTGAGGCTGTCAGACTCATGAATAAATAAATAATAAGAATAAACACTGCAAAATGTCACATCATGTTGATACTGATCTGTTTCTTGTTGCTGCGTTCATCTGTGACTATCTGCGTTCATCTGTGACCATCTGCTCATGTTCGTGCTGCTGTTTATAATGATGTTTTTCTACTACATTAGGGCTTAGTGTATTACTAGCTGATGTCTCTCTTAGTTAATCCTAGATGTTATTATTGTTTTTCTCTTGCATTTGTTGTTGGATGTAACTGGGACCCTGTGTACATAATCTCGTTTTCAACACATGTACTACATGCGGTGCAAATGACAATAAATTCTCTCTGACTCTGACTCTGACATGAGGTGCCCGGTGGTGGTGACAGCAATATTGTTTTTTTAGTTTTTTTTTTAAGATGGTAGAAACTGATCCCCATCCCCTTCTTTATAAGAATCTGTTTTTTTACTTTAATAAATGTTAAAAAATCATTAGATATTTTTTACTTTATAATGTCATCTTTACCAAAGCCCCCTCCAGCCAATCTAAAGTGGTCCACAGGCCACCAGTTGATAACCACAGTTGTAGCAGGTTGTTATGGCTCCGGACACGTTTAATTTGGTGAACGAAGGCATAAAAATGGCTCTTTTGGTACAGAGAGCAGCGGTGCTTATGCATTTATGTTACAGACTGTCCCTGAACGAACCGCGAAAGTCTGTTATGCAAACGCCCGCGCTACGGGACAGGGAAACGTGCAGAGAACGGAGAGTAGTCAAGGAGGTTATGCTGTATGAAAAGTGTCTCGTATGATTTGAATAATAAAGCGACGTCAACTCCCAACCAGTATGTTTCTTAAGCGTGCAGAGAAACATCACAGCGTCACTCACCCGGAACGATGCTTCGGTGGCGGCGTTTCGCTTTTGAAGTTGCTACTGTCCAGACAGGGATTTTAGTTCCTCCACCTTTATTTTTCTCAGCTGGCTTTTCGGTGGGAAGTTGATGTCGTATTTTCCATGAACAATCCGAAATATGATTGTTTTCACTTGTATGTTTTGCTATGTTTCTCCTTTTAAAGCCTAAATGACCTATGACCTAAAGCTCTCATCTGATTGGTTGCCGTGTATGTCAATCAAGTGACGGGATGTTTGATTGTCTGACAATTTTTTAATGTCACGTTGCGGGGGAAAAAAAAAAATAATGTCACGTTGCGATTGACCAGTAATGCCTCCGAGATCGACCGGTAGATCGCGATCGACGTTATGACCACCTCTGATCTAAATAGTAGGTATCTGTTTATGGTAGCTAACCGCTAACAACAAAGTTAAAAAGATCGTTTTTTTATCTCAAACATCTCATAAAGCTAGACACTTGTAAATGTCCATACAGTGATTACATTCTGTAAGTTTGATAAAAAGCTGTTCTGTGGTTCTTGACTTATCTTGCTAACGAACAGCTAACAAACACAACAAACAGAAGTTACCTCCAGAGCAGGAGGCCAGGCAGCAACAGAGTCAGTCCGAGCAAAGGAGGCTTTTTTTCGGACACATGAGCTGGAAACGGTCGGTGGACTCTCTGGAAGTGTCCCCTAGCGGACAAAAGTGGTACTGCTCAATTTTCTGCCAAAATGAAAAACGGTCACATCTGAGCCAAAAATTGGTCTAAAAATAAGGGGGAAAAATCCATAAATAGGTCTCACCTCTTTATAGGTCGTAGGGCATGCAAATTAGGCAAAAAGCTGCAACCTATATTCCGGAAAATACGGTAATGGGTCTTCAGACAGGATTTGAACACCGAGAGGGAGGGGGCCTGTCTGATGAGCAGAGGTAACTTGTTCCAGAGTCTTGGGCCTGCTACAGAGAAAGCCCTGTCACCTCTGCGTTTATGACGAGTCCCTGGCATTGTCAAAAGTACCTGGTCCGCTGACCTCAGAGCAGGTGGTGGGGCATATGGGTGTTTTAAATCAGAGAGATAGGCGGGGGCAAGACTGTTCAGCGATTTGTAGACATAGAGGAGGATTTTGAACTGGATACGAAGATGAACCGGTAGCCAGTGCAGGGATGCCAAGACTGGTGTAATGTGCTCTCTTTTGCTTGTAGGCTACTAGTTAAAAATCGGGCTGCTGCGTTCTGGACCAGTTGTAGTCTTGCAATGGTGGCCTGACTGATACCAAAATAGGAGTGAATTGCAGTAATCAAGCCTAGATGTAATAAATGCATGGATTACAGTCTCCAGGTTATTTTTGGATAATATGGGCTTCAGCTTAGACAGTCTCTTCAGCTGGAAAAAACAGGATTTAACGATCATATTTACATGGCTGTTGAGTTTCATGGAAGGATCCATTATCACTCCCAGATTTGTGACTTTGTTTTTCAGACAGGGCTAGAGCAGAAAGGTCAATGCAGTGGTTCGAGATTGTGTCGTTGGGAAGGAACAGTATGGCTTCAGACTTCTTATCATTAAAACTTAAGAAATTTAAAGCCATCCAGTCCCTGATGTCACCCAGGCAGTCGAGCAGAGGTTGAATAGAAGATGTGCCATTGTTTCTTAGGGGGAAGTAGATTTGACAGTCATCGGCGTAGAAGTGGAAAGGTATGTTATGTTTCCGGAAAATAGCACAGAGTGGCAGTAGGTATAAGGAGAATAGGAGAGGACCCAGGATGGACCCCTGCGGAACCCCCCATTTAAGTGCCGCCATTGCATAACTAAAATTGTTGATGGACACACAAAAGGATCTGTCGGAGAGGTAGGATCTGAACCAACTGCGGGCTGACCTTGTGATGCCCACCCATTGCTCCAACCTAGCAATGAGAATCTCATGGTCAAAAGTGTTGAAAGCGGATTTAAGGTCCAATAGGACAAGCAGCACAGAGTCACCCGTGTCTGTGGCTAGGAAGATGTCATTAAAGACCTTCAGTAGGGCAGTTTCAGTGCTGTGGAGAGATTTGAAGCCAGATTGGAATAACTCGCGGATATCGTGATCCTCCAGGAAGCACTTCAACTGGGACTCAACAATTTTCTCAAGAAGTTTAGATACAAATGGGAGTCTGGAGACAGGCCTGAAGTTAGATACTACTGAGGGGTCAAGGTTTGGTTTTTTCAGGAGAGGTTGAACGGTAGCATGTTTAAAGGATTTTGGCACCACACCAGTGGATAAACTGTTATTTACAATAGAGAGAATGGAAGGACCTAGATTGGGAAAAACCTCATTCAGTAGCCGAGGGGGGACCACATCAAAGGGGGAACCAGATGGTTTCAGGTTGCACATGACCTGCTCTAGAGAGGACAGAGAGACTGGTTTGAAGTGGTCAAATACAGCAACAGATTGAGGTGAGACGGATGGATCATGAGTTGGAGGAGAAATGAGAGCCCAGGTGGTCGCAATTTTTTCTAGAAAGAAATGTAGGAAGTTCTCACAAAGTTCAGTCGAAGCTTCCAGGGGATTGTTCAGTGAGGTGGAGGGTGGAGAACAGAACTTGTGGAATGTGAGAGTTTTAGGAAATAATATCTGAAAAGTATTGGAATTTAGCAGTTTTTACAGCTTTCTGATAACGACGCCAACTCTCTTAATATTTGAAAAGAGTCAGAGAATCTTTATTGTCATTTGCACCGCATGTGGTACATGTGATGAAACGAGATTATGTACACAGGGTCCCAGTTACATTCAACAACAAAATGTAAGAGAGAAACAGTAATAACATCTAGGATTGACTAAGAAAAACATCAACTAGAAATACACTAAGCACTAATGTAATAGAAAAACAAAAAGAGACCTGCAGTCTGTCTTTTCTCCATTTACGCTCCATTTCATGTCTGTGGGATCTCCAGATTTAAGTAAAGGAATGACAAATGCCTGTTTCCACAAAGCAGGAAATGCATTTGAGGCAATTGACAAATTAAAAATGTCAGTCACAGGTTGTACAACAATTGGAGCAGTCAATTTAAGGAAAAAATGGTCAAGTCCATCAGGCCTTGCGGACTTCTTAAGATCTAATGTTTGCAAAGCATGCAAAACATCCAACAACAGCAGAGGTGTAAAGTTAAAGTTTTGATCGGAGTTGGGAATGGATAAATTGGATTGATTTACTGATGATTCAGTGGATTCATGAGCAGCCTGTGTTGAGTCAAAGATGTGACCAGCCTTTTTAAAGTGATTATTAAATAAGACAAGAAAGTTAATTCTCAATAGTTTAATGCTCAATGATTATTAAATACTTTTGACATGTCCTTTTTATCAGTAACAAAATAATCATTGTGTTTCAATTCTGTGGGAGGTTGAAAGCTGGCTTGTTTTGTAACCTTTTAATTGTTTTCCAAAACTTGGAATGATCATTGAAATTATCTGTGGTTAGGTTTAGGCCCAGACTTGCCTCTCCCCAGCCACTTGGTGCAGCTCCTCCAGGGAATCCCAAGGCGTTCCCAGGCCAGCCGAGAAACATAGTCCCTCCAGCATGTCCTGGGTCTTCCTCTGGATCTCCTCCCAGTGGGACATGCCCGGAACACCTCACCAGGGAAGCGTCCAGGAGGCATCCTAACCAGATGCCCGAGCCACCTCAACTGGCTCATCTCGATGTGGAGAAGCAACGGCTCTACTCTGAGTCCCTCCTGGATGACAGAGCTTCTCACCCTATCTCTAAGGGAGAGTCCAGACACCATGCGGAGAAAACTCATTTCAGCCGCTTGTATCCGAGATCTCGTTCTTTCGGTCATAACCCAAAGCTCATGACCATAGATGAGGGTGGGAACGTAGATCGATCGGTAAATTGAGAGCTTTGCCTTTTGACTCAGCTCTCTCTTCACCACGACAGACCGGTACAGCGTCCGCTTCACTGCGGACGCTGCACCTATCTGCCTATCGATCTCACGCTCCAGTTTTCCCTCATTCTTTAACAAGACCTCAAGATACTTAAACTCCTCCACTTGGGGCAGGACCTCCTTCCCGACCCGGAGCAGGCACGCTACCCTTTTCCAGCTCAAGACCATGGCCTCGGATTTGGAGGAACTGATCCTCATCCCGACCGCATCAAACTCGGCTGCAAACCGCTCCAGCGAAAGTTGTAGATCACGACCTGCTGAAGCCAATAGGACCACATATTCTGCAAAAAACAGAGAAATGATTTTAAGGCCACCAAAACGGATCCCCCCAACACCTTGGGTCCGCCTAGAAATTCTGTCCATAAAAGTTATGAACAGAATTGGGGACAAAGGGCAACCTTGGCTGAGTCCAACTCTCACTGGAAACGAGCCTGACTTACTGCCGGCAATGCGGACCAAGCTCTGACACCGGTCGTACAGGGACCTAACAGCCCTTATCAAAGGGCCTGGTACCCCATACTCCCGGAGTACCCCCCACAGAACCCCCCGAGGGACGCGGTCGAATGCCTTCTCCAAGTCCACAAAGCACATGTAAACTGGTTGGGCAAACTCCCACGCACCCTCCAGGACCCTGTTGAGGGTGTAGAGCTGGTCCAGTGTTCCACGACCAGGACGAAAACCACATTGCTCCTCCTGAATCCGAGGTTCGACTATCCGATGGACCCTCCTCTCCAGAACCCCTGAATAGACCTTACCAGGGAGGCTTAAGAGTGTGATCCCCCTATAGTTGGAACACACCCTACTGTCCCTCTTCCAGAGCCCAAAGGATCTCCGGGCGAATCTCATCCACCCCTGGAGCCCTGCCACCGCAGAGCTTTTTAAACACCTCGGTGACCTCCGCACCAGAGATTGGAGAGCCCGACCCAAAGTCCTCAGGCTCCGCTTCCTGAGTGGAAGACGTACCAGTAGGATTGAGGAGGTCTTCGAAGTATTCCGCCCACCGACTCACAACATCCCGAGTTGAGGTCAACAGCACGCCACCTCCACTATAAATGGTGTTGGTCGCGTACCGCTTTCCCCCCCTGAGACGCCGGATGGTGGACCAGAATCGCCTCGAAAGCCGTACGGAAGTCATTCTCCATGGCCTCTCCGAACTCCTCCCACGCCCGAGTTTTTGCCTCAGCAACCACCCGAGCCGCATGCCGCTTGGACTGCCGGTACCTATCTGCTGCTTCCGGGGTCCCACAGGCCAAAAAGGCCCAATAGGACTCCTTCTTCAGCCTGACAGCATCCCTCACCGCCGGTGTCCACCACCGGGTTCGAGGGTTGCCACCACGATAGGCACCAACAACCTTGTGGCCACAGCTCCGATAAGCTGCCTCGACAATAGAGGCGCGGAACATGGCCCACTCGGACTCAATGTCCCCCGACTTCCTCAGAACGTGTTCAAAGCTCTCCCGGAGGTGGGAGTTAAAGCTCCGTCTTACGGGAGACTCTGCCAGACGTTCCCAGCAGACCCTCACAATACAATTTGGGTCTGCCAGGCTGACCGGCATCCTCCCCCACCATCGGAGCCAACTCACCACCAGGTAGTGGTCAGTTGACAGCTCCGTCCCTCTCTTCACCTGAGTGTCCAAGACATGCGGCCGTAGATCAAATGAGACAACAACAAAGTCGATCATCGAACTGCGACCTAGGGTGTCCTGGTGCCAAGAGAACATATGGACACCCTTATGCTTGAACATGGTGTTCGTTATGGATAATCCATGACGAGCACAGAAGTCCAATAAAAGAACACCACTCGGGTTCAGATCAGGGGGGCCGTTCCTCCCAACCACACCCCTCCAGGTCTCACTATCATTGCCCATGTGAGCGTTGAAGTCTCCCAGTAGAGCAAGGGAGTCCCCAGGAGGTACACTCTCCAATACCCCCTCCAAGGACTCCAAAAAGGGTGGGTAATCTGAGCTACTGTTTGGCGTATAGGCACAAACAACAGTCAGAACCCGTCCCTCCACACGTAGATGAAGGGAGGCTACCCTCTCGTTCATCGGGGTGAACCCCAATGTACAGGCACCAAGATGGGGGGGCAACAAGTATGCCCACTCCTGCTCGGCGCCTCTCACCAGGGGCAACTCCAGAGTGGAAGAGTGTCCAACCCCTCTCAAGGAAACTGGTTCCAGAGCCAGAGCCATGCGTTGAGGTGAGTCCGACTATTTCTAGCCGGAACCTCTCAACCTCACACACTAGCTCAGGCTCCTTCCCCACCAGAGAGGTGACATTCCATGTCCCAATGGCCAGCTTCTGTAGCCGAGGATCAGACCGCCAGGGTCCCCGCCTCGGCCACCACCCATCTCACATTGCACCCGACCCCTTTGGCCCCTCCCACAGGTGGTGAGCCCATGGGAAGGGGGACCCACGTCTCCTCTTCGGGCTGTGCCCGGCCGGGCTCCATGGGTAAAAGCCCGGCCACCAGGCGCTCGCCAGCGTGCCCCACCTCCAGGCCTGGCTCCAGAGTGGGGCCCCGGTGACCCGCATCCGCGAGGGAACATTGTTTCCATTAATTGAACTCATCATAGGGGTCTTTGGGCTGCACTTTGTCTGGTCCCTCACCTAGGACCTGTCTGCCTTGGGTGACCCTACTAGGGGCATGAAGCCCCTGACAGCATAGCTCCTAGGATCACTGGGACACTCAAACCCCTCCACCACGGTAAGGTGGCAGCCTAGGGAGGAGTATATTAAAGTTGATTTACTGATATATGTATATATTTTTTAATTTAAAGTTTTTTTTATTTTTTTTTATGGAGCATGCTTATTTATTATCAGAATTAATTTATCTTGGAAAAAGGTAAGAGCATCATCAACAGAAGGTATCAAATTTATTTGTTGCCAGTTCACCAGAGCTATATCACGAAGAAAGGCTTGCTCCGAGAAATGATTAAAATAACGTTTTTTGACCAATTGACTCTGTCATTTTAGTGTTTCTCACACAAGCAATATCATACCACACCATACCATTTTATTTTTAGAGCACTTAAAACAGCGACAAAGCCAACCAAAGTGCTGTACAAACAACAGGCAACACATAGGCAACATACAAAATTAAGTAAAAAACAGAATATAGACATAAAATCATTGTATTTAATAAATATAACGACCAAACACCGATCATCAGCTGTTGAAAGCAACGGATGAGTAGTGGGTCTTTAAATGGGATTTGAAAACCGAGAGGCAAGGGACCTGTCTGACAAGCAGAAGTAACTTGTTCCAAAGTATTGGGCCTGCTACAGAAAAGTCCCTGTCACCTCTGCGTTTAAGATGAGTCCCTGGAACTGTGAGGAGCAACTGGTCCGCTGACCTCAGAGAATGTGGTGGGACATACGTGGGGGCGGCCGTGGCGTAGTGGTAATGGCAGTCGTCCCCCGATCAGAAGGTTGGCGGTTCGAATCCCGGTTCCCCACACCATGTGTCGTTGTGTCCTTGGGCAAGACACTTAACCCCGAGTTGCTCCCGGTAGGACTGGAAAGCACCTTGCATGGTAGTCTGCCGCTACCGGTGTATGAATGTGTGTAGCATTCAATGTGTGTAGCGCTTTGAGATTTTCACTAATGAAAAGCGCGTTATAAATTGAATTCATTATTATTATTATTATTATTACATACGGCTGTAGCAAATCAGAGAGATGGGGGGGGGGGCTGTTGAGCGATTTTAGACATACAGGAGAATTTTGAATTAAATTTGAAGATGAACCGGTAGCCAGTGCAGGGAGGCCAAGACAGGTACAATGTGTTCTCTTTCAAAATGGTAAAATACAGCAACAGATTGAGGTGGGATGGATAGATCATGAGTTGTAGGAGAAATGAGAGCCCGGGTGGTTGCAATTTTTTCTAAAAAAAAAAAAATGTAGGAAGTTCTCGCACAGCTCAGTCGAGGTTTCCAGAGGTGATGGTTCAGTGAGGTGGAGAACAGAGTTTAGGGTAAAGAAAATAACTTGTGGCTTGTGAGAGTTTGAGACAATGATCAGGGTATCCGCGGGGTTGTAAAAGGTATTAAAAGGTAGTAAATGAAATTAACACAAATTAAGGCCATTAAAAAGTATTAAAAAGTAATAAACGTCATCTGACGAGGTATTAAATTTTTAAAACCTACACAACTATATTTTTCCCTTTCTGGCGTCTAAAAAAGGTCTGTGAATTTATTTATCTTTTCTAATTTTATGTTCCAAGTAGGACCTTAGCTAAAACAAAGACGTCATATCGTCAGTCAGTGTGCGCGCGCACCTACAGCTGGCCGAGGCTGATCATGTCTGTAAAAAGAAACAGGAAAGAGGAGCGCGACTTTATCTTCCGACATTTAACAAGAAATTTACCTAAACAATTGTTTGTTAGCTCGAAATTATAGCAAAAGGGGTGTCTCAGTCTAACGTTTTCTTAATAAAAGTACTTTAATGGTTAAATCGGCTTTATTTAAAAAAAAAAAGTGTCGCTGCCTCAGTGCCTGTGTGCTCCGTGATCGCTCAGCGGTGACAAACAGGAAAAAGGAGCGCGGCTCGTTTCGCCGACATTTAACAAGAAAATTACCTAAACAATTATTTGTTAGCTCGAAATTATAGCAGAGGTGTTTTTCTGTCTGTCATTTTCTTAATAAATGCACTTTAATGGTCAAATTAGCTGCATTTCGCCACCGTGGTGCAGCTTGCTGCTGGGTTGAAGGTTCAAGCAGAGAGGTGGGGAGAGTATGGCAGGCCGATTGAGTCATTAATAGCTAGTGAAGATTCTCAGTCATCCAGGACATGGTGAATTCTAAAAAGTGCAATAAAAAAACAATAAAGTATAGTATAATAGTATAATAAATAGTATAATAAATAAAGTCCAGTTGTTTTTGTCTTGAACTTTTTTAAATTTGTCATTATAGGCACGTTTTCCTATTACATGATACAACAGCATGCCATACTACTATTACTACAATAGATATCATGAAGTTTTTTTTTTTTTTTCAGTCAGAATGAATGAAACGGTCATATTTCAGTGTTATGGTTTATAAATATGGGAAAAAAATCTATAAATATGTCACTTCGTCCTATAAGTTGCAAGGCATGTAAATTATGCAAAAAACTGCAACTTACAGGATGAAAAATACAGTAGTTATTATTTTTCTACCTCTCTTTTTGAATTATGCATGTGTTCAGTGTTGAATTATTTTAACTAAACTGTTCTGTTTTCAAGTTTACAGTTTTTGTTTGCCATTAGAGATATGTTATGTGTGGGAACAATTAAACTTTTTCTCTTGGGTTAGATTTAAATAACAAGTAGGTCAGTGCTTTTATTGAGGCAAGAAGCAAATTGATGTATCCAGTAATTGTTATAAAACTACATTTACTACCAAAGTTTAGGAAGAAAATGACAGTAATCTATCACTTTACAATTAGTTGCTCTAAACTGAAGTACAACAGGTTGCCGCTACGGTTACAGCTCGGTGCGTGATGGTATTAAAAAATATTTTGATGGTATTAAAAAGGTATTAAAAGGTATTAAATTCAACTCTGGAATTTCTGCATATACCCTGATGATATCAGAAAAGTATTGAGATTTATCAGTTTTTACTGCTTTTTGATAATGGTGCCAAGTCTTTTAGTATTTGAAAAGAGACCTGTAGCCTGTCTTTCATTCATTTGCGCTCCGTCCTCCTACACTGCTGCCTATTGGCCTTGGTGACGTCATTCAGCCAAGGTTTTGCTCGAGTTTCGATTTTCTAGTTTCTAGAGACTTTAAAGGTATTGTGACATGATGTTGTAAATTTGCATATTTGTCAAAACATACATATCTTATGTCATTGAGCTCTGTTCGTTTTTGCATAATAAATTATAAATATATAAAAATTTTATTCTAAATTATGGTATTTTTTTTTCTCTAGTACTTGCTGGGATACGCCCCTTAAATTCCGCGCATTTCCGCAATACGTCATCACCAGTCATCAGTGACGTGACAACGGGAAGAAGGCAAAGCCTTGCCCGTTTGTTTGGTGTGTTAACTGCTTGCCATACCGATTCATTTCCTGAAAGGTCGCTTTTTTATTTTTGTGTTACTTGAAAAATGCTGTCACGTTGTAGCGCATTTGGGTGTTCAAATATCAGCAGTGAACAAGTGAGCCTTCACAAATTCCCAAAAGATGAGAAACTTTGCCTAGAATGGATGTACAAAGAACTTGTGACCGATGGATTCCTACTGAGAGTCCTATGTCTGCAGCAGTGGTGTAGTCTACATTTTTGTAGTGGGTATACTGTGCTTAGAGACAAAAACCTGTCCGGAGGACCTACCGGTACTTAAATTTTCCTTTTTCTACCTAGATTACTGAGATGAATCAGGACATTTAGAGACAAAAATGCAATGTAGTGCAATGTAATTGACAATTTATTTTGAATTTTAAGCATATTTAACATTGCAAAATGTCTGTGATGCTTACATTTTAATAAATGCACAACAAACCTGAGCCTGATGACTGGATCTTGAAGGAGGCCCACTCCTCCGATATGGAGACCCTCTTTTCAGTCAGGACACCAGTTGACGTTATGGTACTGCAAACAGCACATCCTGCAGGAAGTAAATAAAAATGGTCATAATTGTATATTTTTTAATATTTCCTGATACCAGTAATAATACTAGAATCTACTGATTCACTAGACTGTAAGCATGTGTCGACAATTACATTCATTATTACCTTTCATTATTACTTGCATACACTTTTGCATTATGACCAACTAAAACGTGAAAATGAAATGATCACACACACACACACACACACACACACACACACATATATATATATAATTTCTCATGTAATATACTGTACTAAACTTTTGAAAGATATGATTATCAGACTATTTTAAAATTATCAAGTCATAATATGTTAATGTTGGAAATATATCAATTAAACCTTATATACAAATTGGTTCCCATATTTTTTTATATTTACCTAATTTTTTGTTCCTCCATTCCAACCAGGGATGTCTGTTTTTAAATTCCCGAGCCTGACTTTCACTCCACAAGGCTGGCCAATTTGGATCTAAAAATGAAACAAGGAGTTTTAAAACAGAGTAAAAAGCATAGCATTTTGTTGATTATTGGAGTGACAGACTTTGTCACAAACAAATCATTTTTATATTCACATATTTATTTATATGAAATGTTACTGTAAAATTCTGGACAGTAACCGTGTTTCCATCAAGGTTTCTTGATGCGCATTTTGGAGTATGGCATCAGAAAAGGTCGATAAAAACATGCATTCATTCAACCTTTATTTATACAGGCACTGCTGCTTGAGCTAGCTTCAGCTAACTTGTACTAGCCGACACTTACCTGGGGAAATGCAGATATCAACCTCATTATGGCTGGTTTCGGCCGTCGAACTGGTAGGTTCTTCTAATGTTGTCTCTGTAGCTTCGGGTTCAGCTGGTTTATAAAAACATTCAAAAAGTGTAGCTTGTTTCTGTTGTCGTTAGCGAAAATGCTCTACCACACCGTCTGTTGCCCGGCTGCATCCCGAGCAGCCAATCATAAAGGAGCTTCTTAAGAAACCAATCACAGAGCAGAGAACTATGGTAGTGAGCTCAGCTCAGCCAATGGCTGTGAGCCTCACGTACAACAGAGGAACACGTAACTATGGCAACCGCGAGAGTTGCGGCGCAGTGAAGAGTCCTTATGAGCAGCGAACATAATTTATCTTTATGCAACGCGTGTTTATTGTCACGTTACGTATCATTGGGCACATTTAAGTGGTTATACGGAAATCCCCAAGCTTTTCTAGTGGGTATACGGCGTATACCTGCGTATCACGTAGACTACACCACTGGTCTGCAGCGACCATCTTACTGCCTATCAAGTAACATCTGTAATTTCTTTTTATTCATGGAGGGTTTATTAATGAGAGTTTTGGATGATTTACTGTTTAAAAAAGATATATCTCAGACGTGACCTGGACTATCTGCCGACAGCTGCTAACAGACATTAGCATAGATCCCGAGTCAACACGAAGGCTATTTATGTATTTTTAAATTATGTCGGCGCGATCAGGTAACATCTGTAGTTTGTTTTTATTCGGGGAGAGTCTATTAATGAGAGTTTTGGATGATTTACTGTTTAAAAAAGATATATCTCAGACGTGACCTGGACTATCTGCCGACAGCTGCTAACAGACATTAGCATAGATCCCGAGTCAACACGAAGGCTATTTATGTATTTTTAAAATATGTCGGCGCGATGGCTCTGGCATGGCTCTGGCTCTGGAACCAGTTTCCTTGAGAGGGGTTGGACACTCTTCCACTCTGGAGTTGCCCCTGGTGAGAGGCGCCGAGCAGGAGTGGGCATACTTGTTGCCCCCCATCTTGGTGCCTGTACGTTGGGGTTCACCCCGGTGAACGAGAGGGTAGCCTCCCTTCGCCTACGTGTGGGGGGACGGGCTCTGACTGTTGTTTGTGCCTATGCGCCGAACGGCAGCGCAGATTACCCACCCTTTTTGGAGTCCTTGGAGGGGGTATTGGAGGGTGCGCCTCCTGGGGACTCCCTTGTTCTGCTGGGGGACTTCAACGCTCACGTGGGCAATGACAGTGAGACCTGGAGGGGTGTGGTTGGGAGGAACGGCCCCCCTGATCTGAACCCGAGTGGTGTTCTGTTGTTGGACTTCTGTGCTCGTCATGGATTGTCCATAACGAACACCATGTTCAGGCATAAGGGTGTCCATATGTGCTCTTGGCACCAGGACACCCTAGGTCGTAGTTCAATGATCGACTTTGTTGTCGTCTCATCTGATCTGCGGCCGCATGTCCTGGACACTCGGGTGAAGAGAGGGGCGGAGCTGTCAACTGACCACTACCTGGTGGTGAGTTGGCTCCGATGGTGGGGGAGGATGCCGGTCAGACCTGGCAGACCCAAACGTATTGTGAGGGTCTGCTGGGAACGTCTGGCAGAGTCTCCCGTAAGACGGAGCTTTAACTCCCACCTCCGGGAGAGCTTTGAACACGTTCCGAGGGAGGCGGGGGACATTGAGCCCGAGTGGGCCATGTTTCGCGCCTCTATTGTCGAGGCAGCTTATCGGAGTTGTGGCCGCAAGGTTGTTGGTGCCTGTCGTGGTGGCAACCCTCGAACCCGGTGGTGGACACCGGCGGTGAGGGATGCTGTCAAGCTGAAGAAGGAGTCCTATTGGGCCTTTTTGGCCTGTGGGACCCCGGAAGCAGCAGATAGGTACCGGCAGTCCAAGCGGCATGCGGCTCGGGTGGTTGCTGAGGCAAAAACTCGGGCGTGGGAGGAGTTCGGAGAGGCCATGGAGAATGACTTCCGTACGGCTTCGAGGCGATTCTGGTCCACCATCCGGCGTCTCAGGGGGGGAAAGCGGTACGCGACCAACACCATTTATGGTGGGGATGGCGTGCTGTTGACCTCAACTCGGGATGTTGTGAGTCGGTGGGCGGAATACTTCGAAGACCTCCTCAATCCTACTGGCACGTCTTCCACTGAGGAAGCGGAGCCTGGGGACTTTGGATCGGGCTCTCCAATCTCTGGTGCTGAGGTCGCCGAGGTGGTTAAAAAGCTCCGCGGTGGCAAGGCTCCGGGGGTGGATGAGATTCGTCCTGAGTTCCTTAGGGCTCTGGATGTTGTGGGGTTGTGTTGGCTTACGCGACTCTGCAATATCGCGTGGACATCGGGGGCAGTTCCCTTGGATTGGCAGACTGGGGTGGTGGTTCCCCTATTCAAAAAGGGGGACCGTAGGGTGTGTTCCAACTATAGAGGGATCACACTCTTAAGCCTCCCTGGTAAGGTCTATTCAGGGGTTCTGGAGAGGAGGGTCCGTCGGATAGTCGAACCTCGGATTCAGGAGGAGCAGTGTGGTTTTCGTCCTGGTCGTGGAACACTAGACCAGCTCTACACCCTCAACAGGGTCCTGGAGGGTGCGTGGGAGTTTGCCCAACCAGTTTACATGTGCTTTGTAGACTTGGAAAAGGCATTCGACCGCGTCCCTCGGGGGGTTCTGTGGCGGGTACTCCGGGAGTATGGGGTACCAGGCCCATTGATATGGGCTGTTAGGTCCCTGTACGACCGGTGTCAGAGCTTGGTCCGCATTGCCGGCAGTAAGTCAGGCTCGTTTCCGGTGAGAGTTGGACTCCGCCAAGGTTGCCCTTTGTCACCGATTCTGTTTATAACTTTTATGGACAGAATTTCTAGGCGCAGCCAAGGTGTTGAGAGGATCCGTTTTGGTGGCCTTAGAATCGCTTCTCTGTTTTTTGCAGATGATGTGGTCCTATTGGCTTCATCAGCTCGTGATCTACAGCTTTCGCTGGAGCGGTTTGCAGCTGAATGTGATGCGGCCGGGATGAGGATCAGTTCCTCCAAATCCGAGGCCATGGTCTTGAGCCGGAAAAGGGTAGCGTGCCCTCTCCGGGTCGGGGAGGAGGTCCTTACCCAAGTGGAGGAGTTTAAGTATCTCGGGATCTTTTTCATTCAACCTTTATTTAGTCAGGTAAATCTTTTGAACCTCAAGGGCTCATTTACGAAAGCGACCTGCTAATCGATCTTGTTCACGAATGAGGGAAAACTGGAGCGTGAGATCGATAGGCGGATAGGTGCAGCGTCCGCAGTGAAGCGGGCGCTGTACCGGTCTGTCGTGGTGAAGAGAGAGCTGAGTCAAAAGGCAAAGCTCTCAATTTACCGATCGATCTACGTTCCCACCCTCATCTATGGTCATGAGCTTTGGGTTATGACCGAAAGAACAAGATCTCGGATACAAGCGGCTGAAATGAGTTTTCTCCGCAGGGTGGCTGGACTCTCCCTTAGAGATAGGGTGAGAAGCTCAGTCATCCGGGAGGGACTCGGAGTAGAGCCGCTGCTTCTCCACATCGAGAGGAGCCAGTTGAGGTGGCTCGGGCATCTGGTTAGGATGCCTCCTGGACGCCTCCCTGGTGAGGTGTTCCGGGCATGTCCCACCGGGAGGAGACCCAGAGGAAGACCCAGGACACGCTGGAGGGACTATGTTTCTCGGCTGGCCTGGGAACGCCTTGGGATTCCCCCAGAGGAGCTGCTCCAAGTGGCTGGGGAGAGGGAAGTCTGGGCCTCCCTACTTAGGCTGCTACCCCCGCGACCCGACCCCGGATAAGCGGAAGAAAATGGATGGATGGATGTCGGCGCGATCAGGTAACATCTGTAGTTTGTTTTTATTCGGGGAGAGTCTATTAATGACGGTTTTGGATGATTTACTGTTTAAAAAAGATATATCTCAGACGTGACCTGGACTATCTGCCGACAGCTGCTAACAGACATTAGCATAGATCCCGAGTCAACACGAAGGCTATTTATGTATTTTTAAATTATGTTGGCGCGATCAGGTAACATCTGTAGTTTGTTTTTATTCGGGGAGAGTCTATTAATGACAGTTTTGGATGATTTACTGTTTAAAAAAGATATATCTCAGACGTGACCTGGACTATCTGCCGACAGCTGCTAACAGACATTAGCATAGATCCCGAGTCAACACGAAGGCTATTTATGTATTTTTAAATTATGTCGGCGCGATCAGGTAACATCTGTAGTTTGTTTTTATTCGGGGAGAGTCTATTAATGAGAGTTTTGGATGATTTACTGTTTTAAAATGATATATTTCAGACGTGACCTGGACTGTGTGCCGATAGCTGCTATCAATATTAGCCTAGATCCCGAGTCAACACGAAGGCTATTTATGTATTTTTAAATTATGTCGGCGCGATCAGGTAACATCTGTAGTTTGTTTTTATTCGGGGAGAGTCTATTAATGACAGTTTTGGATGATTTACTGTTTAAAAAAGATATATCTCAGACGTGACCTGGACTATCTGCCGACAGCTGCTAACAGACATTAGCATAGATCCCGAGTCAACACGAAGGCTATTTATGTATTTTTAAATTATGTCGGCGCGATCAGGTAACATCTGTAGTTTGTTTTTATTCGGAGAGTCTATTAATGACAGTTTTGGATGATTTACTGTTTAAAAAAGATATATCTCAGA
>JBBPBX010012715.1:36746-53596 GCA_038048925.1 Garcialebias charrua | reverse complement strand
ATGGGACATAGAGCAAAGAGGGAAGTAGCTAAGGCAAAGCAGAGGGCGTACAATGAGTTATATGGGAGACTGGACACTAAAGAGGGCGAGAAGGACTTGTACCGATTGGCAAGACAGAGGGATCAGGCTGGAAAGGATGTGCAGCAGGTTAGGCTTATTAAAGATGGGAATGGGAATGTTCTAACAAGTGAGGAGAGTGTGATGGGAAGATGGAAGGATTACTTTGAGGAGCTAATGAATGAAGAGAATGAAAGAGAAAGAAGAGTGGAGGTCATAGAAACTGTGGACCAGGAAGTGGGAAAGATTAGTGAGGGTGAAGTCCGGAAAGCTCTGAAAAGAATGAAGAAGGGGAAGGCAGTAGGACCTGATGACATACCAGTGGAGGTTTGGAAATGTCTTGGAGAGATGGCAGTGAGGTTTTTGACTCAAATATTTAATGGAATATTTGAGGGTGAGAAAATGCCTGAAGAATGGAGAAGAAGTGTGCTGGTTCCCATTTTTAAGAACAAGGGTGATGTACAGAGTTGTAGCAACTACAGGGGAATTAAGTTGATGAGCCACACAATGAAGATCTGGGAGAGAGTTGTGGAAGGAAGGCTTAGACAAGAGGTGACTATCTGTGAGCAGCAGTATGGTTTCATGCCAAGAAAGAGCACCACAGATGCCATCTTTGCTTTGAGGATGTTGATAGAGAAGTACAGAGAGGGTCAGAAAGAACTCCATTGTGTGTTTGTGGATTTAGAAAAAGCATATGACAGGGTGCCAAGAGAAGAGGTGTGGTATTGCATGAGGAAATCTGGAGTGGCAGATAAGTATGTTAGACTGGTACAGGACATGTATGAGGACAGCAGGACAGTGGTGAGATGTGCTGTAGGAGTGACAGATAGCTTCAAGGTGGCGGTGGGAGTGCATCAAGGATCGGCTCTGAGCCCCTTCTTGTTTGTTCTGGTGATGGACCGACTAACAGATGAGGTCAGGCAGGAATCCCCATGGACTATGATGTTTGCAGATGACATTGTGATCTGTGGTGAGAATAGGGAACAGGTGGAAGACAACTTGGAGAGGTGGAGGTATGCACTTGAAAGAAGAGGAATGAAAGTCAGCCGTAGTAAGACAGAGTACATGTGTGTGAATGAGAGGGAGGCCAGTGGAACAGTGAGGCTACAAGGAGCAGAGGTCACAAAGGTGCAGGACTTCAAGTACTTGGGGTCCACTGTCCAGGAAAATGGGGAATGTGGTAAAGAGGTGAAAAAGAGAGTCCAGGCAGGATGGAGTGGATGGAGAAAAGTTTCAGGAGTGATTTGTGACAAAAAGGTGTCAGCAAAGGTCAAAGGAAAAGTTTACAAGACAGTGGTGAGACCAGCTATGTTGTATGGTCTGGAGACAGTGTCATTGACAAAAAGACAGGAGAAAGAACTGGAAGTGGCAGAAATGAAGATGCTGAGGTTCTCCTTAGGAGTGACAAGGATGGATAAGATCAGGAATGAGATAATCAGAGGTACAGCACATGTTGAACAACTGGGAGATAAAGTTAGGGAGGCCAGACTGAGATGGTTTGGACATGTCCAGAGGAGGGACAGTGGGTATATTGGTAGAAGGATGTTAGAAATGCAGCTGCCAGGAAAAAGACAAAGAGGGAGACCAAAGAGGAGATATATGGATGCAGTTAGAGAGGACATGGAGGTAGTTGGAGTGAGGACAGAGGATGCAGAGGACAGAGTGAGGTGGAGGAGGATGACTCGCTGTGGCGACCCCTGAAAAGGGAAAAGCCGAAAGAAGAAGAAGAATATAATAAAACAAAAACAAACAAACATAAGAAATTGTCATAACTTACGTGTGCATGTAGTCAGCTGGAGGCTCTCAACACATTTAGTCAAGTATTAGAGAATTCAGTGAGGCCTAGGTCAGAGGATATGGACATCAGAGATTGTAAAATAAATTCAAATCATGCAGGTAACAATTAATGAAGAACCCCAACTGACATAATTAGAAGTAAAAGCCAAAATACTGTATATAAAATGACCAATAAATACACTTGAAATGCATCAATTAAATTAAAAAAAGGAGAACTTTACCTCATGTTTTATAATTTAATTTACCTTCATATTTATTTTTATGCTTTGTTCCAATAAACTTTACATACTGTTTTTAAAAACATATTTTTGTGTTCCTTTTTACTTGTATCTGCATTTGTGCCTCCCAATATTTATATTGTAAATATTTATTTATTTTATATTTATTCCCCCAAAAGTCTTTTTATTTCCATGTGTTTTTACACTTCTCTGTCACCCGTTTTTACTTCATCTTATGTATTTCTGTCTCATGATGTAAATAAGGTGGGCAGAGCTTCTTGGGTCAGCTCCACTTCTATTGGTCAAAAAAACAGGAAGGAGCAGGATCCATGTGTAGATCTACTGTGCATGAAGCAGAAATGCATAAGGTAAAGTCAAAACAGGAGACATAGAAATGTAAGACCCATTTAAAAAAGAAAAACTTGTGGGAAAAAAAATATAAACAATAATTGAATATAAACATTAAAAGGCACAAATGCATCTACAAGAAAAACAAAAATATATATTTTAAAAATACAGTAAAATGTAAATTATAAGCAGAAATATATAATTTATTGGAACTAACCTGGAAAATAAAAAGGTCAATTAAATTATATAACATGAAGTAAATTTCTCCTTTGTAATTTAATTTGTGCATTTTTAGTGTATTTATTAATTTATCAGTCCATTCATATACATGCTTTTACTTCTAATTACAGTATGTCAGTTTTGATCTTCCATAACAATGAACATACCAAACAATGGAAAACAAAAACCAAAGTAGCCAGCACTTACCCATTACAGGGTTGGCCTCACAGGTACTTCTTTGTGTACAACTGGATCCAGAAGCTTTAGGTATTTTTCTCCCAGACTAGCCGAGGGAAAAAAAAGACAATGTAGTACTGAAATGTGTGTGTATACAGTATTTAAATGTTAAAATTTACAGATTATACCTGACAACATGTCCAGAGGAAAATGTTGGAGCAGGTAGGTGGGAGACCTTTAAAACAAAAGTACATTTACTCTTAAAGTACAAATACATTTTTTAGCATATATGATTGATTGACTTTACCTGATCTAGTCAACACTTACCTGTTCAGGGAGTGGCTCAGGGATATGTCTTTATGTACAACTGGATCCAGCAGCTCTTGGTCTTTTTTCTCCAAGACAAGTTGGTAAATTGACAGAAACGTCCAAGGAACAAACCAATTAAATACTGAAAGAAAAAAAAAAAACACACACACACACATATATATGCACTTTATTCTTTTAGGTTAGGTACAAGTACATGTTGTGACATCTGACTAATCAACTTCACTTACCTAAAAGTAACATGCAAATCAAGCGCATGGCCAGCACTTCAAATTGTGTCCCGCATTACTGGAAAAGAAGAATATTTCATTTATATTTGCAAATAATAATGAAGGTTAAAAGAATTATGAACACACACACACATTTATATGTTAGTTTGTTTCCTCACAGTAAATGAAACAGGATAAAGAGGGTCTTCATTTCATGACAAAGTAAATGATAAAAGCAGCAATGTGTATTAGGATGGATATATAGTGTAAACCTGTGATTCTCAAAATACACAAAGTACATGCTGCATCAGTGATTGATTGGCTTTATCTAAACTGATTAACATTTACCTGTTTAGAGAGTGGTCTCACTTCTTCTTTATGTACACCTGGATCCAGCAGCTCTTGGTCTTTATTTTCAAGACAAACTGGTAAATTGACAGAAAAATGAAAGGGGAAAACCAATAAAATACTGAAAAATGTGTGTGCATACAGTATGTAAATGCAAAAATATACAGATGTTACCTGACAAGTCCGTGTGAAAAAGTTGTGACAGGGACATGTGGGAGATCTTTAAAAAAAAAAAAAAAAAGTACATTTAATGTTTTTGGTTAAGTACAAGTACGTGTATCTGTGATTGATTGGCTTTACTTATTATAAGTAACCTGTAAATTAAGCACATAGTCAGCACTTAAAATTGCATCCTGGATTTGATACAACAGTGAAATCTATTATAGTTCTCTATTATTGCATAAAAACCTTTATTTCAGTTTAACATATAAAAACAAACATTGTAATGGAAAAACATTACAAAATTACAAATACATACCTTTTTTCTCATTAGATTATCAAAACAATTTAACTAGATACTTTGTTTGAAAAGCACTAGCAATTACAAACATAAGAGGAAGAACAAAACTAACAGTTTAGCATAAAGTGAACTATTACTGTGTGATGAATAGTTTGTTTTTTTATCAAACCAACAGATGTATACATGCCGTAGTTGGTTCGAGCAATCAGCTACTTGTTTTTACATTCAAGTTGAATGGACCGATTAGCTTTTGTTTTCCACTACAGAGTACAGGCATAAAATTTTGCAAAAAAATAAATAAAAAATAAAAAAGTTGCTATGGCCCCTATTGTAAGTCCCGCAGAAAAATGGCTGGTAATATGTTAATGATTACTTACTTTATTTTGTTTTAGTTTAGGGCCTACTACTAATGCTAACTGTGAAATGCTAATAGCTAATCGCTAACTGCTAAAAGAAAGAAACTCACAAATCGACGGCGCGGGGGAAACTATCAAGTCATGCAACACTACACTGCAAAGATAAAGCCCTACAATTCCGTTTTACTCAGTTTGAAGTTTCTTTCATATTACATTTTAATACATTGTTGTCAGAAACTAATGTTAGCGCCGGGGTTAGCATAAGTGGGGAAAGTCGATGTTAACCCGCCTTACTAAAGATAATGATTAAAACCAACTGTTTGCCTTTTTCGTAGAGTACACTGCAAAGATAAAGCCCTATAATTCCGTTCTGTTTGAGGTTTATTTCATAATACATTTAAATACACTTACCACAAGCATGCGAAAGTCCACTGCCTCCGCTCAGCTCAGGTCCACCTGGATGCGCCGCTCCAAGACGCATGCGTGGGAATTGCGAGATTGCGCGATAAATCAAGTGATAAATAATGAAGTCAGAACAAAACAATTCATTCGGTGGAAGAAGGAGAACAACAGGAAAGGCTGCCTTGATCTTCTCTCGTAAATAAGCGACAGGACATGGTTTGAGCAACAGGAAGTGATGTTTACATTTCAGAATAAAATACTTTTTATTTATTTATTTCTTGTATTGCGTTATTAGGTGTAGTCATAGTCTTAAATATAATAGTTTAGTCATAGAATAGTCATAAATGATAGTTTGACAGCTTTTTTGTACAAATAAATCCGTATAGAGCTAGGATTAGTCCGCCCGTGGTGATTTTATTCTGTAAATACGGAAGTTGTGCTCGTTCCTTTTCCTGTTTAGTGCTGCGTCTGTTGCTTTCAAAAATAAGGAAGGCGCAGTTGGCTTGCAGTCTGGGACCAGATCAGAGCCAGATGTCAGTTTGTAAACCTCTGTGAGGCTGGCGCATTCGGTCTGCAGGCAAAAACCGGATCAGAACCACACCCAGCTGCAGCTCATTATCTCAGAATCGGGGTGGAACTGGCACACAACACCACGCCGTCTCTGACTGTTATGCGGATCTGGCGACTTGTAAACGAGCCCGGTAAGGAGTTGGCTCAGAGGTGTAAACCGCATCTGACTGTTATGCGGATCTGGCGACTTGTAAACGGATCCGGCCCAAATGTAAATGCTGTCTGGGTGGTGTCCGGCTCCAACTGGTTCTCGTCTCTGGACCTTCGGAGCGGTTATTACCAGGTCCCCCTAGCAACAAGTGCCAGACCTAAGACTGCTTTTTGTACGGGGCGGGGACTCTGGCAGTTTAAGGTGCTCCCGTTTGGACTGTGCAATGCACCTGCCACCTTTTCCAGGCTGATGGACCAGACGCTGGCTGACATTCCTCGCCAGGAGTGTCTGGTGTATCTGGATGATATACTGGTCCATGGCGCCTCTTTTGCAATGGCTCTGGACTCACTCTGTAGAGTGCTGGAGAGAATTAGAGCTGCGGGCCTGAGACTCCACCCAGATAAGTGTCACTTTATGCAACAAGAGGTGTCGTTTCTGGGCCACCGAGTCGGCAGAGAGGGGATCGGCACAATGGAGGACAAAGTAAAGATGGTGGCAGAGTGGCCAACCCCCACGACTCAGAGAGATCTTAAAAGCTTCCTGGGACTGGCTTCTTATTACAGGAGGTTTGTGCGGGGGTTCGCAAGTATAGCAGCCCCCCTTTTCCAACTACTCCAGAAGAACAGAGACTATGTGTGGACTGAACAGTGCCAGGGAGCGTTTGACCGCCTGCGGCAAGCTCTGACTGAGTCCCCAGTCCTCGCTCCTGCAGACCCTTCCCTCCCCTTCATCCTCGACACGGATGCAAGTGGCGTGGGGGTTGGGGGGGTCCTGTCCCAGCTGGGGAAGGAGGGTGAGAGAGTGGTGGGGTATTTCAGCAGGGCCTTTAACAAAGCTGAGAGGCGCTACTGTGTGACAAGGCGGGAGCTGCTGGCGGTGGTACTTTCTCTACGCCATTTTAAGTACTACCTGTGTGGCTTGTCATTCACGATCAGGACTGATCACTCGGCCCTCCAGTGGCTGATGTCTTTTAAAGAACCTGAGGGTCAGGTGGCCCGGTGGCTGGAGGAGCTGCAATCCTACAACTTCTCTGTCATTCATCGGGCCGGAGCCAAGCACGCCAATGCCGATGCCCTCTCCCGCCGGCCTTGCGCTGCAGAGGGGTGCAGTTACTGTGACCGGAGGGAGAGGTTGGAGGAGGAACAGCTACATCGGGACCGTCAAGGATCAGGTCAGAGTGACTTGGCGATCTGCAGAGAGCTGCAGGTAGTTGGCACAGACAGCTGGAGGCACCATCAGGAACAAGACCCTGACATCCAACCTGTGTTGCAATGGGTGGAGAGGCAACTGAAGCCGCCGTGGGAGGAGGTTGCTGGACTCTCGCTGGCAACTAAAGGGTTGTGGTCAAAGTTTGAGGCCCTGCGACTGGAAGATGGAGTACTGCAGAGGTCATGGAAGAACCCTTCCACAGGTGAGGAGCGGTGGCAGACTGTAGTCCCAAAAGACCTGAAAGACGTAGTCCTGCAGGGCGTGCATGGAGCGTCTGGGTCTGGACATTTTGGTGTCACAAAAACTCTCCGTCGCCTCCGACAGGGGTTTTATTGGGGCCAGTGTAGGAGGGATGTGGAGGATTTCTGCCGCTGCTGTGACCTCTGCACGGCACGGAAGGGGCCGACGGGTCAGTCTCACGCCCGCCTACAACAGTTTGTTGTAGGAGCCCCGATGGAACGAGTGGCCGTGGACATCATGGGCCCCCTACCACGCTCAGACAGGGGAAACTGTTATGTCCTGTCGGCTATAGACTATTTTACAAAATGGCCGGAGGCGTACGCCATCCCTGATCAGGAAGCAGAGACTGTGGCAGATGCTTTGGTTGGGGGCCTGATTAGCAGGTTTGGGGTACCAGACAGTATTCATAGTGACCAGGGGAGAAATTTTGAGTCACGGGTGTTTTCTACCATGTGCAGCCGCCTTGGCATCCACAAAACAAGAACAACACCATTACATCCCCAGAGCGACGGCCTAGTGGAAAGGCTCCACCGCACCCTGGGACAGCAGCTGGCCATCCTCACAGCAGAGCATCAGCGGGACTGGGACGAGCACCTGCCACTGGTGCTAATGGCATGCCGCTCAGCTGTACAGGACTCCACGGCATGCACCCCATCGCTCCTCATGTTGGGGAGGGAGCTGCGCACACCAGCCGAACTGTCCTTCGGGCGCCCGCCGGATGCACCTGATGTTCCAGCGGGTCCCGAGTATGCCCGGAAACTTCAGGACAGGTTAGAGACGGCCCATGCGTTTGCCCGGAGGCAACAGGAGCAAGCAGGCATGCGCCAGAAACGGAACTATGATGTAAGGGCTAAGGGCCGACACTTCACTCCAGGGGAGCTGGTCTGGGTGTACAACCCTCGTAGGAAGAAGGGACGGTGCCCGAAGCTGGACAGTCAGTGGGTGGGTCCCTGCAGAGTGTTGGAGCGCCTGGGGGAGGTGGTCTACAGAGTTCAGATGCCCCAAAACAGGAGAAGAGTAGCTCTGCACAGGGACAGGTTGGCCCCCTATCAAGGCAGGTCTGCACCTCAGTCCCCAGAAGGCCAATGGTCAGGGTCTCTGGTGCGTCCGCCAACCTCCCCAGAAGCCTTATCACCGACATCGAATGATGCCCCGGCCCCAGAGCCTGTAGCGCCGCTGGGAGCTCGCCCGCAGCGGACGAGGAGGGCTCCAAGACGGTTTGATGACTTTGTTTGTCCCCTCGTGGGCGAGGGACTCAGTAGTGGGGGGGTAGTGTAACGACCCTGTGTTTGGTTCTGCTTTGGGTCCAAGTATTTCTGTGTATTTGTTCAGTTGTACTGTGTTCTGTTGAGCTGTTGTGATTCTGTTGTCCCCCGCCCTCATGTGTTGGATTGGTCGTGGGGGCAGGAGAGGGGTAGGAGCAGGGAGGAGGGACCGGAAAAAGAGAGACGAAGAAGAAGAGCCCGGGAGTGTGTTGTTGTTAGCAGGCAGCTAGCAGTGTGTTCGCTCGCGTGTGTACCGCGTTTTCTGTTAAGGCGTGAGCTGCAGCCTCGGTAATAGCAGCTCGTCCCTGTTTCTGAATAAACCCCGTTTGGCTGGACTCGGTCTGCTGTGTTGGCGTCACTACAATACTATGATTAAAGTTGAACCATGCAAATTTGTTTGGAACGAACAAGTGGACCTTTGTGCCTCTTGGTCCCACTGAAGTAGCTCTCAGTCTCAAAAAGTTTGGTGACCCCTGCATTAAAGTATTTCTTCTCCTTGAAAACTGTTTTCTTTTTAAGCTTTAAGATTTTGGGAAGGTGTGGTACCAGATTATCAGTGACACTGACCACAGCAATCTATGAATACAAGCCAAACTGAAATTTAAACAATATTTAGAGGGGACCTATTTTGCAAAATTCTCATTTTGCCACTTGTCATTTTGACAAGTGGCAAAGATTGAACACATTAATTTTTTACAAGAGTAATGAGTGTCACTATTGTACTGATTAATAGTAGTATTAAGACTACTAAATACATGCCATTTAAATCAATATTATTGCTGATTATTCTGCATAGTATATGCATGCAGTTTGGATAAACTTCCCTCTGTACATTTTGCATTACATTTCACTGTAACTTTGCCGACCCCCCCCCAAAATTGCTCTTAAAAAATTTCCCTGTTTATGGTCCCCCCCAATAATGAGATGAAATCTACGCCCTTGATCCTCGCGACATGATAAAAGAGGTTTAATGGACCAGGCATCAACTCGCCTCATAGATTTGGCAATCATCAGCGTAGCAATGAAAGGAGATGCCATGTTTTCTAAAAATCGATCCTAGAGGAAGCAGATTAAAATAAAAAAGCAAAGGCCCTCAAATTGATCCCTGAGGTACGCCACATGACAAAGGAGCAGAAAATGATTCAAACCAAGTAATTTTTACAGAAAATGTTCTGTCAGCCAGATAGGACCCCAACCACTCCAGAGCAGTCCCACCGATGCCTACTTGGTGCTGTAGACGTGACAATAAAATGCTGTGGTCCACTGTGTCAAACGCAGCAGTTAAATCCAATAACACAAGCTAAGGATCACATGATCACCCGAGTCATATGACAGAAGGATGTCATTAAAAACTCTGAGCAGAGCTGATTGTGCTGTGGAGAGTTTTATTAAATTGATCTACCGGTACTTAAGATGTTCAGACTGCTGCAGCTGGCGGAGCTGCTGATGGTTCAGATGTGAACTCTGGGCATGACAGACCAAAGTGTACTAAGTTAACTAGTGTTTGTGAATTAAATGTTGGAAAATGCTAGAAACAAATACTGTAAAGCAAATATTTTCAGTAAAGGTGTGAAGGAGGTAATATCCAAACGTGGTCATAAGGATAAAATGCCTTTTGCTAATTTTGTTGTTTTGTGGGATGAAGGTATTGCATGATTCACTAATGGAGTTTTTGAAAGATGATGAACGGGAAAGATGGTTTAAAGCAAAGGTGATGATCATTAATAACCAGTACTGTATGTGCAAAAATGTTTAATGCATGTATCTAATGCTGATCACATGATTATTGATGATGCTTTTCCTGATGACAGTGTGTAAATGTTGCAAGCAAGCATCCCAGCAGACAAACTACTAGCAGCCATGAAGAATTGTAGTTCTAATATATCGGCTTGCATTAAAGCTGAGGCTGAAAAGGCTGAACTTGTTGCACTTGCAGCTGCTTTAACTGAACAACATGCTCTGGAGGAGCAAGAACAACAACTACGGAAAAAGAAAGAACTTGAGCTGGAAGCTGAAATAGCTACCGGTAGTTATAATCTGTCTGTTTTGCCACTTTGACATCTTTGTTTTAACTTGTTAAAAAAAAAATCTGTATTTCTCTCTTATTAATGTCTATTGTTGATTGTCCAAGGAAAATCTACTGTTGCTGTTGTCATCATTCTTTGTTTGTAGCCAGGTCTCTCTTGTAAATGAGTCCTCAAGGCTCAATGGGATTAACCTGCCTAAATAAAGATTGAATGAAACCACATTCAGACGTATCCAGGAGATGGGCTACAACTGTTGGGTTCCTCGGTTCTCTTTTCCAATGGAAGTAAAGTGTGCCTTTCATTCAGAAATCAAGGTCCAAGGGTTTGGATGAAGAAGGGTGAGGAACAGAACCCATACTGCTTGAGGTACAGTGTGAAATATCAATAGTCACTCTTGGGGTGCAATGTCCAGTGCAGGTGTTGGTAAACTCTGCTTTCTTAAATCCAAGGTCACCACAACAGCCTACCAGAATGGTTTGGAGGACTTCATGATTCCTTCTACTGAGGATCTGTATGGAGATGCAGATTTCATCTTCCAGCAGGACCTGCTCCCTGCCCATGCCGCTAGAAGCACCAAAACCTGGTTTGATGCCCATGCCACAGTGCATGACTGGCCAGCCAACTGGCCGGACCTTTTTTTTTTTTTTTTTCATTTACCCTTTATTTATACAGGTAGTCTCATTGAGCCACAAGAACTCATTTTCAAGAGAGACCTGTTTAGGGAGCAGATGGTGGGGCAAATGAGGCCCAGGGTGGGGCAAATGAGGGTGGAGGCAGGTGTGGTGTTCACCTTTTCCACCCACATTTTTTGATGTTGTCGGTACCGGGGCTTGAACCTGCAATCTTCTGATCACAGGCCCCCCCGTCTCTAACCTCTGTGCTACCACTCCCCCTAAACCCCATTGAGAATCTATGAGGTATTCTAAAGAGGAAAATGAGGGGCACCAGACCCAACAACAAAGAAGAGCTGACAGCATCAAGGAAATCTGGGCTTCCATAACTCCGAGTCAATGCCACGTCACATCAAGGCAGTGATTCCCAACCAAGTATTGAAGATTGACATATCGTTTTGAAAGTACTGTACTTTGATTGATTTGTTGTGATCCTAATTTATTTCTTTATTTTCTGCAAAAGCTGAGTAGTGTGGGCTGATGTCTTCACAGTATTCTAATTTTTTGAATTCCTGTTTTTGTGGATTTCATGAGCTGGAAGCCCAAATTATGTAAAAAATAAACAAATAAATACTTGCAATTGTTTAAATTGTGAGCCCTGAATCTATCGTCTATTAAAGAGTAACTTTTTGAATGGAATTATGGAAGTTCAACAATTTTCCCATGATATTCAAATTTTTTGGAAAGGGTCTGCATATATAAATCTTACAGTGAGCATGGTGGATATGCCAGTTGAAAGAATATTGCCTGATCTCCCCACTAATACAAATGTTGTACTGGACTATTTTGGTACAATTGAGGTAAAATGGGGAAGAATTTTTTGCAAACGTTATGGAGTGATTTTTACATGTTTATCCAGCAGAGCTGTTCACATAGAAATGGCCTCTTCAGGGACGGATGCATTAATGCCATGAGATAATTCACGAGCAGGCGAGGCCAAGTCACTCATATGCTTTCTGAGAATGGCACTAATTTTGTTGGTGCGAAAAGGGACCTGAAAGAGACTCTGGGAAAATTAAATCAAAACAAAATACAAGGAGTACTACTTTAGCATGAAGTGCAGTTTAAATCCTTCATTAGCCTCGCACCATGGTGGCGTTTGGGAATGCGTTATTCAAATGATAAGAAACGTGCTTGCCTCATTCTTGCAGCATCAAACACAGGAGGATGATGAGACTTCAAACTGTTCTTTGTGAAGTTGAGGCTATTCTGAATGATGGACCTCTCAATACTTTGTCTGAAGATCCAAATGACATTGAACCCCTAACACCAAATCATATCCTTCTCCTTAAAGGCAAACCAGATTTTCCACCTGGACTGTTTGTGAAGGAGGACTTGTAGATCAAAAAGATGATGGAAACAAGTTCAGTATATTGCAGATTTATTTTGGAAACATCGGGTCTTCCCTTACTTCAGGAACGACAGAAATGGAATCAAGGAGATTTGTTCCTGGAGATATTGTCCTTCTTCTGGACTCCACAGCTCCTCGTGGGTCATGGATACTTGGAAGAATCCTAGAAACGTTTCCTGGTAGTAATGGTCTAGTACACACTGTTCGTCTCAAAACAAAGAGTAGTTAATAGTAAGGCCTGTGATAAACCGTGCTTACTGAAACCAGTTATGGAATAAGAAATATTTATTGTGCCTTTGTTTTGTTTGAATTCTTTGTTAACTGGGTGCCGGATGTAAAAATCATTCCACTGTTGTTGATTGAATGCACCTGTTTGTAGGCGGTTCATGATAATTATCCAAGATGTATATATTCTGATTTGTGTTTAGGGCCGATGTGTAGCCCAGAAAGCATTTAGTTTTTTGACCGCACGCACGCACATGCTTAATAATGTTGGACATAAATAAATGTAAAGATATTAAAGAGTGTCTGGGACAGTAAACGGTGACTCAAACCCCTTTAACGGCTGCACCATTGATCCACAGGATATGATTTTACAGTTAGAAATAAAACTACTCTCACAAATGTATACTGTATGCTTCCATTAGGTAAAGTTTTTAAACAGAATGGGATACATTTTCATTGCTGATGATGAATGTCCATGAAACCTGCTGAACCCAATCAGTTACTTAGGCTGCAAGCATGTCTTGAAGATGTAAAAACCTGGATGACCATTAATTTTCTGCTTTTAACACAGACAAGACAGGTTTTGGACCTGAGCATCTTGGCAATAAAATTTGCAGCCTTTCACTTCCTCTGGATGGCATTGAGTCAGAGAATCTTGATTGTCATTTGCACCACATGTGATGAAATGAGATTATGTACACAGGGTCCCAGTTCTAATGGCCCCTAGTTCTAATGTAAAAAAAAGTTTGGTGTTATTTTTTGTCTTTTAACCCCCACATTATAGAAGTTACCAGACAGCTTCCTCCACCTGCATAATAATGTATCTCTAAGAATAGAAACATATTGTCCAAAAATGATGCAGAAAAACTGGTTCATGCATTTATCACATCTAGGCTGGATTATTGCAACAATTTGTTATCTGGGTGTCCAAAATTTATTTAAAGTCTTCAGTTGATCCAAAATTGTGCTGCCAGAGTCTTAATCGGAGTTGGTAGGTGTGGTGTATTTATTACCCCCATGGTTTTCTGGAGTTGGTACAGTCCAAGTTCAGTGAGACGAGCAAGCGCTCACGCTCTTTTTGTCGTCTCTCGGTTTCCTTACTTCAATAAAGAAATACGTAAAAATGGTCAGAGCCTCCTCTGCTCTTTAAGACATAACAACTGGCGACGAGGATATATTTTTCCTTCTTCTTTTTGGGGGAGAGACGACGTCAAGTGTCAGTACTAGTGAGTACAATGGCTCAAGTTGGCAAAATAGATGACTTCAGACCAGAGGCTGAGCCGTGGACAGCTTATATCGAGCGGCTAGAGCAGTACCTGGAAGCTAACGACATTGACGAAGAAAAGCACGTGGCGGTGTTGCTAAGTGTAATGGGTGCTCAAGCATACGGACTTTTACGAAACTTGGTACAGCCTGAAAAACCAAAAGACAAGACTTTTGGCGAAATTGTGAACATTTTGAAAGAACACTATGAACCCAAGCCCTTATTAGTTGCTGAACGTTTCCGTTTTAATAGATGCAACCAGAAGGCGAGTCAGACTGTCGCCCAGTATGTCGCAGAGCTCAAACAACAAGCAGCTAACTGTGATTTTGGTGCGTCGCTGGATTCTGCACTGAGGGATCGGTTCGTAAGTGGAATAAAAAACGAAGCGTGCCAGAGGAGGTTACTTTCAGAGGACCGGCTGACCTTTGCAAAAGCTTTGGAAATTGCACTCAACATGGAGACTGCAGACAGAGACACTCGAGAGCTGAGAGGCGCTGGAGGTGAATGGGCTAGTGAGGCAAACATTCACAAGGTGAGGCCAATAAAAACAAATATGTGCTACAGATGCAAAGGAAAAAATCACAATGCAAATGAATGTCATTTCAAAGAGACTAAATGCCATAATTGTGGAAAGATTGGACACATAAAGAAAGCATGTCGGGCTAAAGTACAAAAGAGTCATGAAAAAACTGTGCCAAACAGGAGCAGCAGAGAGACAAAGTATGTGACAGCTGAGGCAGACCCCGAAGAGGAGTTAGCCATTTTGACTGTTAATACTGAGGATGAGGAACGATATAAAGCAACATTTGCAATTGACAATGTTGATTTAGAAATGGAAATTGACACAGGAGCAGCAAAGAGTGTCATTTCACATCCTACATACTTAAAGAAGTTCTCTCACCTGCCCTTGCAGCCAGCTAAAGTGAAACTCAAAGCTTACAATGGGGGGTGTATTGGTGTTTTGGGACAGTTTGTAGCAAAAGTGGAGTATGAAGGCCAAGTCATAGATTTGCCACTGTTGGTTGTTAAAGGACATGGTGCTTCACTATGTGGAAGGAACTGGTTGACAAAACTCCGGCTTAACTGGCAGCAGATTAAGTACATGGGCGAGTTACAACACATATCGCTCGATGCGCTTTTGGATGTTTACAGTGATGTATTCAAAGACGAGTTGGGCACATTGAAAGACATTAAAGCCACCATCGTGGTCAAACCTGAGGTGCCGCCTAAATTTTGTAAACACAGGCCCCTCCCATTCGCGATGAAGGAAAGGGTGGAAAAAGAACTTGAAAGACTGGAACAATGTAACATCATTACACCTGTGAGACACAGCGAGTGGGCAGCACCGATAGTGCCGGTGCTAAAGAGGGATGCTTCCATCCGCTTATGTGGGGATTACAAAGTGTCGGTGAACCAAGCCCTTGAAGCCGACACATACCCTCTTCCACGTTTGGAGGAACTTCTGGCGACACTCAGTGGGGGAAAGTACTTCTCGAAGATAGATCTGGCAGCAGCCTATCAGCAAGTGCTGTTGGAGGAGGATTCTAAGAAGTACACAACTATCAATACTCATAAAGGACTGTTTGTTTACAACAGGCTTCCTTTTGGAGTCAGCTCAGCTCCATCTATTTTTCAACGCATTATGGAAAACATAATGAAGGGGTTACCAGTGGTGGTCTACCTGGATGACTTGCTCATCACTGGTCGCTCAAAAGCAGAACATCTCTGCAACCTGGAAAAGGTTCTGCGACGCCTTCAGGAAAATGGCCTGCGAGTGAAGCGTTCAAAGTGTGAATTTAACAAGCCACAAATTGAATATCTGGGACATGTCCTGGATGAACATGGAGTCCACCCTTCAGAAGAAAAGGTGAGGGCGATACAAGATGCTCCCGCCCTACAAATGTGAAGGAACTTCAAGCATTCCTGGGACTTTTTAACTACTATGGAAGATTTGTGCCAATGCAAAGCACGGCCCTAGCTCCACTTTATAAGTTACTGAAAGACAGTGTGACGTGGAGATGGACTGAACCAGAGCAGGCAGCGTTCAACAGGTGCAAAGGGTTGCTGACAAGTGATCGAGTCCTGGCACACTATGTGATGGGGATTTTAAACCCCTGTTACCTTAATAAAAACCACACAAAGATAAACAAGAGAACAGTGTTAAATCAGACAAACAACTTTGCAAAGGGGAAGGGCTTTTAATGTCTTTTGAAACTTAGTTTGGTCTCAAATACATTGTCCAGCACAATTCCGAATTGTACTGGACATGACAAGCTATTTAAACAAGAAGCAGGTGGAGTTTGACAAGCTCTGACGTCTTACAGATAAAACAAACAAGTCATGGTTCTGATCAAACAAGAACATCTAATCCAAACATTGTCAAGGCTAGAAGACTGTCTTTTCTGTATCAAGAGAAAAGCAAACAACATGTTTGTACTATCAAATATAAGTGTTTAAAGGGAACAGAGAATATTTGATATAAGTGAGCTGGGTTATAATTATTGGGTCAGAGTAATTAGTTTTAGATGATAAATATTGAACATCTCCATCATTCCATCCTCTTTATCATATATAAACTGATCATTATCAATCAGGTGAGCGGTGCGGAAAACAACCCCTGAGGCCGAATTTCTAATTTGAGGCAAAAAACTCACACCACCGTCCCGTGCCTCCACAGTAACGCCCTGAACATGCAGAATCACCTTTTTAGGATGGTTTGAGAGATTATAAAGTTTTGGAGAACTCTGTTGATTGTCATATTTCATGACTTATTTCAATGTTTGAGAGAAATAAAGATTTTGAGGAGAATTTTGCAATGAGTATGGTCTCACTTTATGGCTTATGTCAAAAGTTTTAAAAGGAATAATATATTTAGCAGGGATTAGTCTATTTACCCACAAAAACCAAGTTTTTCCAAAGAAATAGAACTTTTGAGAAGAAACATATATATAAAGGAACT
>JBBPBX010012715.1:0-28486 GCA_038048925.1 Garcialebias charrua | reverse complement strand
TGGGAGATGCACCGTAACCACGAAACGTCATAACTCGAGACCGTCATAACCCAAGGACTACCTGTAATCCATTTCACCTGTTGTTCAGTTTTCCACAACACAACAGTATTTTTCTCCAACGAAAAAGTTGGTCACACATCACGTGACGGGAGACATCGTACCGTCCTCGAGAATCACGTTGGCCTCGATGCGGTCCGACACCGACGTTGGTGTCAGATGTTGGTGTCGGTTCTCCAGTTGAAAACAAGAAGAATCTAAAGGACCTCTGTTCTGTGGCTGCTTGAGTGAGGCGGCTGAGTTTTAAACTGCATGACGTCAGTATCAGTACTCAACTTTACTCAAATAAATATAGTAAAAGAAATATATAAAATATTGTAAAAAATATAGTATAAATATATAGTCATACAGTAATATATTTTACCTCACTGATGTAAAATCCAGATGAAATGAGGACATGGTCACTCAGACTTAAGTTGCTTTGAAAAACACCGGATAAAGACTGATTTGGTACCGAAGGTGAAGACAAGCTGGGTCTGATTTGAAAAAAGGTATTTGACATAAATCTCAGATTCCCATCAGATTTGATGTGTTTCCCCTACCATTAATACAAGGAGGGTGCCCCGCCGTGTCAACAGAACCAAACTCTCTGCCTACAACTGCCAGCGCTGACGTAGCGCTAAGCTAGCGGCGCACAATACAGACACACTAGCTAAAAAGCTACAAAGGTAGTGCTCCGTTTTCACGCTGAGACATAAACCAAGTAACCTAGATGAAGCTGGGGGCCATTTTTGCCATCGGTGTGATTCAGTTTAATTATTTCCATTTTACCTGAAGAACAAAAAGTCTTCAGATGTGCAGACGGTGCCGACGTCCCGAGTTCGTACCGTGTGGGCCGCCGCTGCAGATGTTCTCAGGAGGCTGCGTTAGAGGCATGATGGAGGTGATGGGGCTTTTAGGGGGAACCTGATAATTTACTGCTGGCTTCTCTGTGAACAGAGGACTGCAGGCCGCCTCACAGCAGAGAGGAACCGGGCCTGAACCCAACGCAGAGGCATTCACACCCACACAAACACTCATTTGCCACGACAAGAGAGGAATCGGGCTTTTAAACAGTGAGGATGATTTATAGCCTGAACTCAAATTGTTTATAGGGTTTAATGCACTCGGACTAAAAGGCACGTCAGTTTGACTTTGTCCCCTGATCAGGCGCTCGCTTTGTTTCCTCGTTTTCTCCGTCTTCAGTTGGCGATTACTCATCATTAGATGTTTCCACAAAAAGCCGAATGCATCCGGTAATGACAAAATAAAGCTAAAGTTGCCGGTGGATCCCAACAAGTTTCTCACCCACAGAGACTTACACGTTTTTTTTACATTATATCCACTTCAAGTTGTTCGTTGTTTAACCCTCCTGCTGCCCTTGGGTCAAGGTTACCCACAAGGCTTTAGCTTGAAACTGAGGCCTTGCAGGTCATTTTGACTCAAGGGCAGCAGGAGGGTTGTATTAACATGTTTGAAAACGGAAAAAATGTATTTTTGTTAGAAAATTAGCCAAACAGTAGATGATCTTCTTCTTGTTCTTCTTTCGGCTGTTCCCTTCTTCGGGTGTGTGGAGCAGAGAGGTGTCATCTAGGGCACCCAGGGGAGAAGATGGTGGAGGTTAAAGGCCTTGCTCAAGGGCCCAGAGTGGGACAAATGAGGGCGGAGGCAGGTGTGGGTGCTTCCTTGCCAACCCATATTTTTTGGATGATGTCAGTCTGTGGGGGGGGGTGCGTTGAACTGGTGACCTTCCGATAACAGGCTCGCTTGCTCTAACCTCTTCACCATTACTCCCCCAAAAAGAAGCTGAAATTGATAAATGCCTAAATTTGCAAAAGTGCAGCTAAAAGAAATATTTAGCAAAACAGTATCTCTAAACAAAATGGTAACTTTGGGCTAAAGTTAGCAAAACAGTGGCTATGAGCTAAAAGTAGAAAAAAGTAGCTTCAAGGTAAATGTTATAAAAAAAAACATATTTGAAAGCTAAAATAATCAAAACCGTAGATAAAAGCTGAAATTAGCTAAATTATAGTTCAAATCTAATATTTGAAAAGTCCTAACTAAATGTAACACAACTGAAACGCAATTTCGGTCCTGTGTATGTCCTGTACAGTACATATTGCAGATCTGACAATAAAATTGACTTTGATTTTGAATATGAACTAAACTATCAAAACTGTAGCTAAATGGTAAAATTAGCAAAGCAGTAGCTAAAGGAAACTAACTAGGAAAACAGTAATGCCGAGTTCCCACCAAACGCGTCAAAACGCTCCCAACGCACCTTGTTTGCTGCTTGTCAACAGATGTCTGTTCACACCGAACGAGTCTGCAGACGCGCAGTGGGAGCAGCGTCTGGCTCCCTTCTCTGTCAGATTTGTTTTGTTTTCAGCTGTACGTGAGCCCCGTTACTACTTGAGTGGGTTTTCTACGAGCCGAACTGCAGCTCCGAAAGTCTTTGTTGAGATTAAAACTTTTTTTATGTTTGGGGTGATCGTACACTCGAGCGGACAGCGGCAATTGTAAAAATGCCAAGTTTCTGGTTTCTTCATGGAGGCTCGTTGGGGTAAGTTTAAAAAGTCCAACAAAAGTCCTGTCGTTGTTGCGTCATCACATAGCAGAGTCTCTTGGTAGCTGCGACGCGTCGAGCAGCCAAAATTCAAATGAATGAACTTTGGCTGCTTGATGCCTCGGCTGCTTTGGATGCATCGCGTGCGCGGAAATGAACTGCCGCGCACTGCCGCGCTGCTTGAACTGCTCAAAACGCCCCGCCCCGCCCCTGGCCGCTCCTCCACATAGACTTTGCATGTAAAGTGGCAGCGTCGGCCGCCCAAAACACATTTGGTGGGAACCCGGAATAACTACAGTAATAGCAAAACATTGCTAAAAGTTAGATTTAGCTAAACTGTGTAGGAAAACTAAATGCAACAAACCCATAGCTAAAACTAAACTTAGCAAAACAATCTGAAAGCTAAAAACTGTAAGATGGTTGCTAAAAGCTCTAATTAGCTAGAAATGAGCTAAAATGAGCTTAAAGTGAAACTAAACCGAAATTTACCTTTTTTTAGCTGATAAACTCCCTAGAATGTGTTTAAAATGTTTCAGAGCACTATTTCTGTGTTAATTTTCATGAAATTGTTCGTATTAGTTAAAATCGGCAATATTTGGTCTAAAAACGAGTATTCGTAGCCCTATGGGTTGAACTGTGGTATTGCACCCTGATTTTCTCATTAGTTTACGATTCGCACAGTCATTAATTTTCGCACGTCCATCATCATTTCGTCACAGCCTCTGCTGCCTCAGTATAAAAGTGGAGCCACTCCCCCGAGAAGGTCACTCCCCCTCCAGAGTTCAGGGGTTGGATTAGCGATTAGCAACATAGCATTAGCATAGAAGAGCCACGATGTTCCAAGAAAGCTCTTCAAACTGATGTTCACCCACCCTTACACCATCAGGTTACAATCCGTTTGGAGGTGAGTACCATTTTACACCTTTCATTCCATAATTTATCTTTTGAGTATATGACGTGTTCATGTGCTGTGTTTGCGGCCTGCAGCTTTGCTTCGGTGTGGCTCGCCCCACATAAGGTCGTGGCGTTTTTATCTGTTAGTTTGTGTTGTAGTTGTGTTTAAATGCTCAAAATCTAGTGTTTCTTATGAACACCGCAGAGTGTGTGAACTCTTATGAACTCTGATAAAGAAGACCGTGACATAAAAAAACAATGGAGACTAGCTGGCGCTAATTTTAGCTGTTGTACTAGTTACGATGTTTTAGACACGGTGTACTTTTGCTGCAAATAATGTTGTGCATCAAAGGTATTTATAAAATAATATGTTCTTGGTGAATGAGTATCATGGGCAGCAGTATTTATTTTGCACTGGGTCATCTGTTTAACAGATCAACAAAGTGAAAACAAGTACAGTATGCTTGTTTGTAAGGTGATTAAAATGTGTTGTTCTTTTTTTATTTCCATGAGGCGTTCCACATCCAATCTGAGCCGTGCTTCACAGACATCAAGCATCAAGGAGACATGTAGACATGTCACTTTGGAGGTGACATATATGAGAGCTGATTCACCAGGTACATGTATTCATGTTTTATTTATTACTTTTGTACCCTACCCTCTGTCTGCAGGTATTAATATTATTAATTATGTTTTTATTATTTTATTTATTACTTTTATTATGGCGGACATTTATATAAAAAAAGTTTAAAAAAAGTTTATGCAACATTAATTCTTGTTTATTTGTTCATTGCTACCTGTCCCAACATTTTGGGGATTTGTTGACACTGTGAAATTTTGAATCAACATCTTTCTCCATTGAAATGTTACATTTACTCAGATTAAACTTTTGATCTTTTCTCTTTTCAGGACTGCAAATATCCAGGGTCGGGATGGAGTGAGGGAAGTCGACCGCTGCATCGTGTCCCAGATTTGTCCTCATGCATGAGGGAAAAAATAAATAAACAAATTGATTACAAAAACTAGTTGTCTATGATTCATTTTATTAACAGTAAGTTACTTCAAAACAACAAAAGGTTCTGAAAACACATGGGACACCACCCCAGCTCCTCTGTTTGGACGCAGTGGACAGCAGAACGAGGAGTCCCAACCACCTTCAGGATGCCCCACCTTCCAGCCAGAAACGAACACCAGGGTCTCGGCTGTACCAACATTGTCGTGGATGCAGGTCTCAGGAGATGAAGCTCTGGCCGAGACTCTGCATCATCTTCTTGGTTAAAGTAATCCTGGCTGCAATTACTCTGTGTGGCTGCTGGGTGCTTTGAGTCATCACAGTTATCTGAAAAGAACATTTTAAAGGATACACAGTACATGTATTGTTAAATTTATTGCAATTGGTTTGGTTTGCATTAAGAAATATTTTCTCATTAATCTTATCAGCTGTGCTGTGCCCAGTTTTGATTAGCTGACACATAGCTTAAACAAATACTGTATACATGTCCTAACAAATATATATTGTACAAGCTTATCTAATGTTTCTAAACACGGATACAGTATTTGGAAACCAAATAAAAGATTTTACCACTGTTTGGTGCTAATTAATAGTCAATTCAAAAAACAATGTGTGTTTAGTTCTGGGTTGCATAACAAAAATAAGCCAAAGCGTCAAACCCTACCCTATAGAGGGTAGGAAAAATCAATATTTTATAATATTTATTATGAAACGTTACTTTTGTAATGTGCTAAGTAATAAGATGTGGCAAATTAAAATGACAAAAACACAGCTGTACACCGCATGCCATGCAGCTAAACACAGGTTTTTAATGTGTTCTGTGTTCAGAAGCATACGCATAAGCTGTGTGTGTGTGATTAAATGCACGCAACAACATTTTACAACTGTTATTTTGGTAAAAGTTTAGGTATTTACTTACTGAAGACGCGACTATCCGCCATTTTGAAATCTAAACTTGGGGAGGGGTGGGAGTTTACCACTAGAGGGGGCGTGAACACAGGACAACCTCAACCTCCTCCCCTGCTCGACTCTCGACACGCCTATTTTGAGGGAAAATTTCAAACTGCTTCGGGGGAGGAGTTACCGATCCACAGGGTGTGGAGTCGCTCTTTAAGAAAACAAGGACAGAGTAAATATACTGATGTAGATTTCAGAGAACTGTGTTGTTGAAAGAATTAAAGACAATTTTATGTATTTCTATGGGAAGCTCTTTGTAGATAATGTTAAATAATCAGAAATTATAAACCTGTCTAAACTTCTTGACGACAGAACCACCTAACTGTAAGCTGTTTTGTTTTTAAACACCAACGTTAAAGAAAGAAGCTGTAAGCAGATAAATCTTAGCAGCGTTCAGTGCTGGATGGTTGGGCTCCTAAGAGCCCCGGTCATCCATCACAAACAGACGGGGCCGCACTGAGACAAGCTGGCAGAAGCAAATTGTGGCGTTCTTGGCCCTCCGTAGTTTTAAATTCCAACCGGCCGCTGACTGAAAAGATGACATGAATAATCTAATATTTAGTTGCACAGGAAAGCATTCATGCCTCATTTCACAGAGTTTTTATTGGCTTTTTAAACATTCATGTTTGTTTCCACATGCAGTTTCCAGTCCTTATATTTACATTTGAATATCATTATTTTTATTAGAATTTGAAATGTTCTCTACCTAAAATCTGTAAAGTCCCACAGCCGTTTCAGGGACGCAAAGATTCAGAATCAATAAGGAAGATTCATTGTCAGAGCAGAGTGAGAACAAAGTACTGTATGAGCCGAGAGTGAGTGCAGTGTGAAAGCAGTGTGAGCAGACTGGTTGATCCACTATGAGAAGGTGCTATTTATAAGACTGAGTTTGTTGCAGCTCCTCAGACTGAAGAAGTCCTTTGGATAAAAGATGAAACATTTCATCAATTTACTTTACAATCCATCCAGAGGACCGGACTCAGCTTTGTTGGATTCAGATGATAACTGCTGACACGTAACCTCCTGCTGGACTTTCCAGACACAAAAAGAACCAGCGCTGTTTTAAATGTTAATACTTAGAGGCCGATCGTAATGCATCCTCCTGCAGTTGAGTCATGCCTGCTGCTTCTGTATGTTTGTCTTTTTCCAACAGCTTTATCTTTATCTGTGACTCATCCGAGCCTCAAGCCTGATCTGTTACTCCTTTGTCACCGTTTCCTCGCTCAGACCAGGAGGTAAGGAGTTGTTGCACCCACAGCGAGGAGTTTACATAACTCAGATGCCAGAGGAGATACCCGGGCCGGTCCCTGGGTGCGCTGCCGGTCCCACGCAGAACCACCAGGAACTAATCAGTAAAGGGAGGTTTGAACCGCCGACGTGATCTGGGCCTTCAGTCAGAACGTGGAGCAGATTTTATCGCAGCGCTTTGTGTGAGGGTTTAATTTGTATTACGTATATTTTAAAACATTTAAAACAGCTGATATTAGATTGAGCTGTGACAAAATTGACTTAAAGGAAACTAGAGAAATGGCATTTTCTGTGAAAAGGCAGTTCTGTGAAAAGGCAGTGAGTGCTTATTGTTGAAGAACTTGCTGAAAAACAGCTGAAATCAGCTTTAAAAGATGCCGAAACAAGCCTACGGAACAAGCATAAATTAGGAAAAGCAGAAAGAACACATATATCTGCTGAATTAGGCTGAAAGAATCATCAGAGCATCAGAAAGTGGACATTATCTGAAAAAAACTGGGGGAGAGACGACAGCTGAAAAGTAGCTAAAAAGTAAGCATGAATTTACCAGAAGTGAAGAGAGCACATTTTTACTAAATTAGTCTGAAAAAAGTTGAAGAGTGAAAAAATGTGGAATTGGCTAAAAAAAAATGAAAAGAAAAGCTAAAATTAGCACAAACAGCAATATAGCAGCTAAATAACTGAAAGCAGAAATAAGCTGAAAGGAGCCGAAATTAGCAGGGAAAGGTTATTTAGGCTGAATGAAGCAGGTATCACCATGAAAAACTTGAATCTATATGAAAACAGATGAAATTAGCTAAAGAAATTCTAAAAGGTAACTGAAAGGTAGAACAAGCTTAAATTAGCAGAAGAAAACAGAAAAAAAAACATGCTGCCCAGTTAGGCTGAAAGAAGCAGAAAGCAGCACAAAAATGGAAATTTATCTGGAAAAACACATGAAAGTAGAAAAATAAATCAGCTGAAAAGTAGCTACTGTATTAGCAGAAAGAAGCTTAAAAAAAGTTAATGAAGAGAGCACATTTTTGCGAAATTAGGCTGATAAAAATTTATATGTGTGCCAAAAATGTGGAATTACATGAAAATGTTAACATTACAGTAGTATAAACAGTTAAATAGTAGCTGAAATAAGCTAGCAGAAATAAGCTGAAAGGAGCAGAAAGAAGTAAGAAGAGGCACAAAGAATCCAAAAGGAGCACAAAACAGCTGAAAAACAGCTGAAAGTCTAAATTTGCAGCAGGAAGCTGAAAGAAGCTGAAGCAGAACAAAATGTGAAGGGAGCAGTAAAAGGTTGTAAACAGAGCTAAAGATCTGAAGGAGGTAAAACGAGCTCAATTAATCTCCTGTGAGAAAAAAAATGTCAGAAAATGTTAAATATTTCAAAAAGCCGAAGTTGCTCCAAAACTAAAAGTCATAGCAGGATTAGAGCTGAACATTTTGATTTATGGATTTGGTACGTGGATTATTATTGAGCATTAACTTTTTTGTTTTATTTCATGATTTGATGAAATAGCACAAAAATTGTGGAACGAGAAAGATGCTGAAAAACGTTCAGAAGAAAAATGGACTGAGCATGAACTTTGATGTCTTGAACCACTTTGGCTGTGGCTTCCTGGGAGGAGTCGACAGGCCCCAGAAACCACCACCAGCAAACTGGTTGGTCCACTGTAGGAGTGTACTGCTTAGTGGGGAAAACTGTTGTGACTCCTCAGACTGATGAAGCCCTTCGGATGGAGGGCGAAACGTCTCAACAACAAAAAATCCTGTCCAGATGACGTGACTGAATGAACATTGTTGGAAAATGGATGACAGTAGAGTGAATGATTCATAAACGTTCTCACAACTAAATTTCCTTCAACTGTTAAGTTGTTCTAAGAACGTTCTTTGTTTTAAATTCATAAACATCTGGTATGTTCACTTTTCAGAAGTAAACCAAGCTAAATCCATCTTTTGTTTCTTTATGTTTGTTTCTCATTTCATCCTTTTTAGTTTTTCGTCGTGTTTTTCAGCAGCTGGGTCTGGAACGCATCGAGGAAATCCAGATGCAGCAGATTAAATCAGAGAAGGTTGTTCTGTGAGCGTACAGCTTGTGAGAAAGGCAGCGAGGATCCAGGATTTAGACCATCCAACATGTCAAGGTTTCCAACACCCACCCTGACTCTAAACAGCTCCAGGTGCTCCGCAGCGTGACCCTTGACCTGCTCTTTACAAGGTGTCAGGCCGTGGTCAAAGGAGGACACCATCAAAGGAGGGAGCTGCTTCAGTTTCCACCTCTCGTTTGTCAGATCCGTGGGAGGAATTTGCAAACATTTGCAGAACATTATCTTGAAGCGGACGCCTGCTAGGAGGTGCAGATAATTGCTCCTTCTGGGGGAAAGATTTGTGAAAATTGTTGTTTTATTGTGTGGAGCTCCAAATTGGATTTACCCTGAAGGAAAAATAAACGTTCTCCGTGTGAGCTTTAAGGACGAAGAGCGTAACAAAAGGTACTTTTTATCGCTTTCTGCCAAAAGGCGAGAAGCGTTCTTTACACAAACCCCTGGGCTTTTTACAGAAAGTGATCGCTGGAGGGATATTTAGAAGAACGACCTCACTGATGAGACTGGCTCTCTCAGATGTCCTCATTAGACGATTGTCCCGTTCACTGCAGATCTCTTCTTGGCAGTCCAGTGAAGACCCGACCCCTGCCGTTGTTACGTCTTCCTGATGAACTCTTGAAACAGGCACACTGACGATCCGGCTCCTCCCTGGGATGTTCTGCTGGACATTTCTTTTGTTATAATCGATAAACTGTTTGTGCCCCCTCGCTGAGGGATTTGAGTGTTTGTGGTTTTTGAGATGAGTGTTTTTCTGAACAGAGTATGAAATAAAGCTGGTGCGATATTCAAGTGGAGGATGCTGGTGAGGATTCTCAGTCGTCCAGGACATGATAAAATCAAAAACCCTACTGTTAAGGTGTGATTTGTCAATTTACATGTATGTGTTACGTCAGCTTGCAATTTACATAGGTTGGTGCGAGACTCCTAAGACTGTTATAACTCCATGCGCACACAGTCTGTCCATAGAATTGATAAAGCCCTCTGGATAGAGGTCGAAACATCTTCTGTAACAAATAAAATCCAGTTGATCTTGTATTGAACGCCTTTTTTGATTTTTGATTCAAGTGGAGGAGTTACATGCGGAGAAGAACAGAGGGAGGTGCAGATTGACAGATCCCGGCGAGAGAAGGGAGCCATTTTCACAAAAACCAAGAGCACTGGAGGAGCCAGGGGGTGGCTAATGGTGGCCTTGGTCACTGTCTATTAATCTTTGGCCACCCCGATTCTTTGAGGAAACTATACTTGTAATATAAAAACAAGAGAGCAGAGTTTCTTAGTGTGGTCAGTTTTTATATATAAGGTGGTGGCCATCTTGGATTTTGACCTAAGAGCCTAATTTTGGATAGTGACATTTCTTACGTCTGGATGCAGCCACACACCAAAATGGAAGTTGGTGCGTAGCTTAATTTTCAAGTTAAGACAGAGTCAACCTGATTCAAGTTGGCCACCACAGCTTATTAAACTTATACAACACAAAAAAGGCAAAACTTTGCTCAGTTTTACAGAACGTGAGGGTCACATCACTGTTTGTTGTAGTAGGAACCAGGGACGCGAATGACACGAAGACCGTAAGAATAAAAAACTTTTATTAAACCAAAATGAAACGATGATGTGGCGGCAAAACTTGAGGAGACAAGAAGGAGCACCAGACATGGCGTAAAGCAGGCACAACGGCAGAGTGATGGGAAGCTAAAAGCTGAGAGGCTCAATGAGGAGAGTGGAGACACCTGGGTGACAGGTGTGAGTGGGTGGGGCCAGAACCAGGAAGTGACGACTGACTTTGGAAAAGTTCTGGGAAAATGAACTGACGGCAAAGGGAAAAACTAAACACAAAACTCAGAAACTAAAAACAACACAACAGACTAAACACACAGATCCTGACACCGAGCTCAAATCTGACATGGAGACTCTGAATGTGCGGGCGTGAACGGCGGCGGGTGATATGCATTCCTTCAGGGAAAGCCAGGTATTTATTGTGTGTTCGTGCTCTTCAGAGAAAACAGTGTTTTGGGTAAATGTTGCCTCTCTTGCAGGTTTACGGGGTTGTGTGGTCCTGCAGCCTCATGCCAAAGGGTTTCGTCCTCCTCAGGGGTCATTAAATGTGTGAGAGAGTTCGTGAAGCGAGTCCCGGTCCTGAACAGACCAGCTGTGTTGGTACTGTCAGTCCCATTACGTTCTGCTCCGTCTCCTCCGGTCCACATGAGCTCCCATGGAGGGCCTCTGGAAGGATTAGCACCCCCAGAGGGGGTGGATCAAGGGTTCCGAAACAAGTGTTCAGAGGTCATCCCAAGGACTCACATTTGATCTCCTCAATTAATGTGCCGTGACGAATTATTGTGGTTGAACTCGGCCCTTCAGCCAATCGAGCGTAATTTACGCACGTTCACGCCGGGTACTCTGATTACAGCAATCACCTGAAGATCACCTGAGGGGGACGTTTGTGTAAATATACAGCTCCTTTCTGTTTTATCAAGACACTCAAAGCTCTTTACAACAACCTGTGCCTCATGTACACATTCATACAGCATCTACTAGATCTCTACAAAGACTACAGTATTTTCTGGTGTATAGGTCGTATTGTCCAATTATCACCAATAGATTGGAAAAATCCCTAGATAGGTTGCACTGGTGTATAGGTCGCACCTACGTTTAGCTCTGCTGCAAATGTCTGCCACAGGAGCGCACAGCAAGGCTTTTAAGAAGATTAACACTTAAAAACAATTATTTGTTTGATAAAAATTATAGCAAATATATGTCTGAGCTGAACTTTTCCTTAATAAATGAACGTAATTGTGAAATGAGCTGGATTTAAAAATTTGTTTTAAAATGACCTATGATGAGCATACAATTAATGGACTAAGTTTTCCCTCGCCCGGACGCGGGTCACCGGGGCCCCACTCTGGAGCCAGGCCCGGAGGTGGGGCACGCTGGCGAGCGCCTGGTGGCCGGGCTTTTACCCATGGAGCTCGGCCGGGCACAGCCCGAAGAGGAGACGTGGGTCCCCCTTCCCATGGGCTCACCACCTGTGGGAGGGGCCAAAGGGGTCGGGTGCAATGTGAGATGGGTGGCGGCCGAGGGCGGGGACCCTGGCGGTCTGATCCTCGGCTACAGAAGCTGGCCATTGGGACATGGAATGTCACCTCTCTGGTGGGGAAGGAGCCTGAGCTAGTGTGTGAGGTTGAGAGGTTCCGACTAGAAATAGTCGGACTCACCTCAACGCATGGCTCTGGCTCTGGAACCAGTTTCCTTGAGAGGGGTTGGACACTCTTCCACTCTGGAGTTGCCCCTGGTGAGAGGCGCCGAGCAGGAGTGGGCATACTGGTTGCCCCCCATCTTGGTGCCTGTACGTTGGGGTTCACCCCGGTGAACGAGAGGGTAGCCTCCCTTCGCCTACGTGTGGGGGGACGGGCTCTGACTGTTGTTTGTGCCTATGCACCAAACGGCAGCTCAGACTACCCACCCTTTTTGGAGTCCTTGGAGGGGGTATTGGAGAGTGCGCCTCCTGGGGACTCCCTTGTTCTACTGGGGGACTTCAACGCTCACGTGGGCAATGACAGTGAGACCTGGAGGGGTGTGGTTGGGAGGAACGGCCCCCCTGATCTGAACCAGAGTGGTGTTCTGTTATTGGACTTCTGTGCTCGTCATGGATTGTCCATAACGAACACCATGTTTAAGCATAAGGGTGTCCATATGTGCTCTTGGCACCAGGACACCCTAGGTCGCAGTTCGATGATCGACTTTGTTGTCGTCTCATCTGATCTGCGGCCGCATGTCTTGGACACTCGGGTGAAGAGAGGGGCGGAGCTGTCAACTGACCACTACCTGGTGGTGAGTTGGCTCCGATGGTGGGGGAGGATGCCGGTCAGACCTGGCAGACCCAAACGTATTGTGAGGGTCTGCTGGGAACGTCTGGCAGAGTCTCCCGTAAGACGGAGCTTTAACTCCCACCTCCGGGAGAGCTTTGAACACGTTCCGAGGGAGGCGGGGGACATGGAGTCCGAGTGGGCCGTGTTCCGCGCCTCTATTGTCGAGGCAGCTTATCGGAGCTGTGGCCGCAAGGTTGTTGGTGCCTGTCGAGGTGGCAACCCTCGAACCCGGTGGTGGACACCGGCAGTGAGGGATGCTGTCAGGCTGAAGAAGGAGTCCTATTGGGCCTTTTTGGCTTGTGGGACCCCGGAAGCAGCTGATAGGTACCGGCAGTCCAAGCGGCATGCGGCTCGGGTGGTTGCTGAGGCAAAAACTCGGGCGTGGGAGGAGTTCGGAGAGGCCATGGAGAATGACTTCCGTACGGCTTCGAGGCGATTCTGGTCCACCATCCGGCGTCTCAGGGGGGGAAAGAGGTACGCGACCAACACCATTTATGGTGGGGGTGGCGTGCTGCTGACCTCAACTCGGGATGTTGTGAGTCGGTGGGCGGAATACTTCGAAGACCTCCTCAATCCTACTGGCACGTCTTCCACTGAGGAAGCAGAGCCTGGGGACTTTGGGTCGGGTTCTCCGATCTCTGGTGCTGAGGTCGCCGAGGTGGTTAAAAAGCTCCGCGGTGGCAAGGCTCCGGGGGTGGATGAGATTCGCCCGGAGTTCCTTAGGGCTCTGGATGTTGTAGGGTTGTGTTGGCTTACGCGACTCTGCAATATCGCGTGGACATCGGGGGCAGTTCCCTTGGATTGGCAGACTGGGGTGGTGGTTCCCCTATTCAAAAAGGGGGACCGTAGGGTGTGTTCCAACTATAGGGGGATCACACTCTTAAGCCTCCCTGGTAAGGTCTATTCAGGGGTTCTGGAGAGGAGGGTCCGTCGGATAGTCGAACCTCGGATTCAGGAGGAGCAGTGTGGTTTTCGTCCTGGTCGTGGAACACTGGACCAGCTCTACACCCTCAGCAGGGTCCTGGAGGGTGCGTGGGAGTTTGCCCAACCAGTTTACATGTGCTTTGTGGACTTGGAGAAGGCATTCGACCGCGTCCCTCGGGGGGTTCTGTGGGGGGTACTCCGGGAGTATGGGGTACCAGGCCCTTTGATAAGGGCTGTTAGGTCCCTGTACGACCGGTGTCAGAGCTTGGTCCGCATTGCCGGCAGTAAGTCAGGCTCGTTTCCGGTGAGAGTTGGACTCCGCCAAGGTTGCCCTTTGTCACCGATTCTGTTCATAACTTTTATGGACAGAATTTCTAGGCGCAGCCAAGGTGTTGAGAGGATCCGTTTTGGTGACCTTAGAATCGCTTCTCTGTTTTTTGCAGATGATGTGGTCCTATTGGCTTCATCAGCTCGTGATCTACAGCTTTCGCTGGAGCGGTTTGCAGCTGAATGCGATGCGGCCGGGATGAGGATCAGTTCCTCCAAATCCGAGGCCATGGTCTTGAGCCGGAAAAGGGTAGCATGCCCTCTCCGGGTCGGGGAGGAGGTCCTGCCCCAAGTGGAGGAGTTTAAGTATCTCGGGATCTTGTTCACGAATGAGGGAAAACTGGGGCGTGAGATCGATAGGCGGATAGGTGCAGCGTCCGCAGTGAAGCGGGCGCTGTACCGGTCTGTCGTGGTGAAGAGAGAGCTGAGTCAAAAGGCAAAGCTCTCAATTTACCGATCGATCTACGTTCCCACCCTCATCTATGGTCATGAGCTTTGGGTTATGACCGAAAGAACAAGATCTCGGATACAAGCGGCTGAAATGAGTTTTCTCCGCAGGGTGGCTGGACTCTCCCTTAGAGATAGGGTGAGAAGCTCAGTCATCCGGGAGGGACTCGGAGTAGAGCCGCTGCTTCTCCACATCGAGAGGAGCCAGTTGAGGTGGCTCGGGCATCTGGTTAGGATGCCTCCTGGACGCCTCCCTGGTGAGGTGTTCCGGGCACGTCCCACCGGGAGGAGACCCAGAGGAAGACCCAGGACGCGCTGGAGGGACTATGTTTCTCGGCTGGCCTGGGAACGCCTTGGGATTCCCCCGGAGGAGCTGCTCCAAGTGGCTGGGGAGAGGGAAGTCTGGGCCTCCCTACTTAGGCTGCTACCCCCGCGACCCGACCCCGGATAAGCGGAAGAAGATGGATGGATGGATGGATGGTTTCACCGAAAGTGATAACAAGCCATATATAGGTCGCACCTGAGTATAGGTCGCAGGCCTTGAAAAAAAACATAAAAAGGTGCGACCTATACACCGGAAAATACGGTAATCAGAGCTTTATCACATTGGGACACACATCGGAGGCAATGAGGGGTTCAGTGTTTTGCCCAGGGACAGTTCAACATGTGACTGCTGGTGGAATCGAACCCCCAACTCTTGCATTGGAGGACGACTGCTCTAACCACTCAGCCACAGCCGCCCATGTTTGAGGGGAAGGTGTTTGGGGGTTGATGTGTTTTAATGTTACCCTGAACCAGAGCAGCTTTTAGTTCCAGTTTCCATAAAATGGTGGTTTAGGCCGCCGGTGTATCAGAAGAAATCAAGTTAAAAGCACGAGCAGGCCGAGGCCGTTTACGATGTTTCACCTGTGTAAACACATTTCATCGCGGCGTCGCCTCGTGAAGATGATGCTGGACTCAGATGCCGATCAAACAGGAGGGCCTTTGGGTCGAGGCGGGTTCAAGCCGCCTGGTGTCGTGTTGCGATGACTTTATCTGCCGGTGTACAAGAACAAACATGCCTCGTCAATTTTTCATTCATTCAACCTTTATTTATATAGGCTAGATATAACTCCTCTGAATGAGAAAATATCTCCTTGTTGCAGCTAATTGTGTGTTTTTTTACGTCTCTGCCACCATCTTGGTAAACAAACGTCAACGACGCTCAAAGAAAACCACGGCTGACACTGCGCTGCCGCTCTCAGGTACAACAGAGCAGCTCTTCAGAGGATGAAGATCAGAAAAGCTCTGTTGGATTATAGACGTATTCTCGAGGAACAGCTCGTCTCAGGTTCGTCCATTTCTTGTGTTTAAGGCCCTGTTTTCACGGCGCAGCGTTTCTGCTGAGGTTCAGCCGTTCGTCTACATGAAGACAGCCCTCTTCCTGTGAAACTGAACGTTTTTGAATCCGGGTCTGGGTGGGGTTTTGTGGGAACCCTCCACAGAGGTGTGAAATAAGTTTCACATGCCCACTCCAGGCGGCTGCAGTCGTTTTTTGTGCTACTCACCCTTTTTCAGCATGTAGGAGCAAAATCAACAACATCCTAGGTCCTAATGAATATTCATGTAGTCATCAGTTTGAATGTAACTGTGATCGTGCAGACACTGTATGCAGTTGAACTGGGCATCAGGGTTGCCAGATAAACATGAAAAAAAAAAAATAAACTTTTTCTGTGTACACGTTCACCAAACAGATGGCACAGCGGCGCAGTTGGTGGAGCTGCTGCCTTTCGGCAAGAAGGTTGCTGGGTAGAATCCCGGCCAGGGTGCCTTTGGAGTTTGCATATTTTCCCCAGGTACTCTGGTTTCCATCCTCAGACAAATACACGCATGATAGACTGATTGGTAACTCTAAATTGTCCCTAGGTGAGAGAGAGAGAGTGAATGTTTGTTTGTCTCATTTGTCTCTGTGTGTCCTTGTGATGGACTGGAGACCTGTCAGGTGTCCCCCGCCTCTCGCACAGTGATGGCTAGATTTGAGTACCAGAGACCCACGTGACCCGAAAAAGAGGAAGCGGGTAAAGATGATAGATGGATGTTCACCAAACACACCTCATCTTACAACACCCTCACTCAGCACGTGTGACAGTTTGAGTCAAAATACAATAATTTCAAAACGACAGCTCATAGTTCATAATTTCTTATCTGGCAACCGTGCCTGCCATGGAAACTACAGCAGATACATGTAGACCTGCTTTTTTTGTTTGTTTGTTTATTTGTCCCAATAATCACTTCATTTTGATTTGTTGGTTGAACATGCTGTGTTGTTGTGTTTATTTGTAGTTTTTGTTTGTTGATTTTATTTTATTTTCTAATTCTTTTGATGACAAAATTCAAAGTCGGTTTGATCAGTGTTGATTATTATTTATTTTTTTTATTTATTTTATTATTATTATTTTTTTTTCCTTCTTTCGGCTTTTTTCCCTGCGTTAGGGGTCGCCACAGCGAATTATTATATAAGTTCTAAATAAAATCTTGCTTTAAGACTACAGACTCATTCAAGTTCTGACATAAATATTTTAAATATGACTTCTCATACAGGTAGTCCCTGACTTACGAGCACATCGGCATACGAGGTTCCGGACTTACGAGCTGACTAACGAACAGTAAAGTTGTACAGAAAATACAGAAAATACAGCACTGGTATGTGTTTTTAGATGAAAGTGTGTTAGCTAACGTTTGTAAACAAGTTTCTGAGCATGTTTATGAACTAGTATGTACGTTTGTGTTGAAAAACGAGTGTTCGTAGTAGCGCTAGCATAAATTTTCCGACTTACGACCGAAAATCCGGACTTACGAGCGACACATGTTTCGTGTTCCGACGTACGAAATTTCGTCTTACGAGCACCTCGCAGGAACAGAACTCGCTCGTAAGTCGGGGACTACCTGTACTCAAGAGCCTGGCAGAGTCATGGTGTGCTCTCTTGGATCTTCTGGTGTCTTGTTAACGAGCGATTAATGAATGTAACACTTTCCACGTGCCTCGTTATCCTCTGCACTTTGTAAAAAGTCCTTGTAGAGTAATCAGAAAGTTCATTCTCAATAGTCCAGGTATCAAATCCGCTCATTCTCAATCAGTTCATCTGGACAGTTTCTTTTTAGTAGAAACGTTTCACCCTCACTCCAGAGGGCTTCGTCAGTCAGAGTAGTCCAAAGCAAACTGAAGTTACCCCACCAAGTAAACAACTTAAGCTGGTTGGTCCACTTAAGTTGTTTACTTGGTGGGGTAGCTTCAGTTTGCTTTGGACTGCTCTGACTGACGAAGCCCTCTGGAGTGAGGGTGAAACGTATCTACTAAAAAGAAACTGTCCAGATGAACTGATTGAGAATGAGCGGACTTGTAGAGTAATATTACTTTATTCGTGTTAATGTTCCACCCATAAAATAACAGAATAATTTGCATTCTGCTGGCCAGTAAAACAACCATTTTAAAAAAACCTCTGAATTGGCTTCACTTTTCAGACCTGCGGACTTTTATATCTGCGTGACCGTGGACGTATTTTAAGTTATTTCAAGACGGGATTTGTTTTTGTTGGAGAAAGCCGCTCATAGCTGTGGAGATATTTTTGCATGCATCAACATGGCTCACCCCTGGAGTCCCATCACTCACAAGGTTCTTGATAGAAAAACATCCTGTCTATCACACAGTGCAAAACACAAAGTGAACAACAAAAGAATTGCTTGTTGTTTATTGATTACTACTTTACATGTCGGGGGTGATTCTCAGTTTACGAGTGAAAGGCCGTCGGAGCGGCTCTGTATGGCTTGGCTTGTTGAAATGGACAAAGACGGAGCAGAGGGGACCACCAGGGACCCATAAGAGGCCATAACAATGTGTGGTCAGTCCTAAACTGGAATTTGGTTTATTTCCCGCTCCCTGGAGGCAGAATTCATTCGGGTCTCTGGGGTTTAGCAGACAGGGTCAGTTCAGTTCCACGTCCAAGTCTTCCACCGCTCAGACTTGTGGCTCCCGTCTTATACGAGACTCGCCGTGCGTCTCGCCTGGTTTGGACTCTGACACTTTTATATCCGTGCATGAAATGTAGCCGTCCCCAGGTAAATCGCTTCTTTCAGAACCGACTCTGTGCGTTTCTGTTTTTCCTCCTTCCGAAGCCCGACGACGCTGAGAACACGAGTAAACTCAAACCCTCATAAACTACCTGTGGGCGAAGCAGGTGTAAACACATAAATACGATAAAACCTTCACGTCTCTTTCAGCACTTTAAAAAAAAAAAAGAAAGAAAATCATTTCTGGACGGTTCGTCTGGCCTGTGCTGGTGAAGCAGAGGCGTTGCATGGAACCGGCACAACACCCGACATTCATCGGTTAAAGGATAATAAATAATTTAATCCGGACTGATGGTTTGCCGGAGTGCGCCGCGGGACCGAGCGGAGACCCGCTAAATAAACAAAAATCAGTTCAACTCAAATAAAACTTGATGGGGAGATAATTTTGTGAGCAGAAAGCACAGAGGTCCCTCTCTTGTGCACGAGCGCCGCACTTAGACGAGCCTGGCGAGTGTTTGTTCAACGCACGGTGGACAAAACTGAAGAGGGACGTGTTCTGGACGCTCCGGTCCAACACTGGCTCACGAGTCCATGAAGCAGTTTGCATTACAGAACAGGTTTAAATACTCAGGGACACCTGGGATTGGGGCCTCTGGTAATCTTGGATTAGCACGAAAAAACAAAAGTTTAGATTATTAGTGGCGGCCATCTTGAATTAGATTCCCTCCAAAAGTGAATCCGTTGGATCTGACCCAAACGGGCTTCGGTCTGATGAGAACATAAATTGTTGGAAAGATTTCTTAAGATAAAACCTTGTACTACCTGGTCACTAACGCTCCTGCTGTTGTTTTTAACTTGCCAAACTCAATTCCCATTTCCTTCTAAATAAAAGCATTGAACTTTGTTGCTGCGTTTGATTTGGTCCTTTTCTGTTGTCCACAAAATTGAACTCTGGGTTCAACTCTTATTACAAAACATGACACAGGCAGCTCTTTAAACAGATTTAACTTTAAAAAAAAACATGAAGCGTAATTCTGACATGAATGATGATGTCATGGCTAGTCCACATGAAGCAGGTCCAAAGTGTCGTCTCCAAACAGCGTCAGTCTCCAAACTTTGATCAACTTGATGTTTAATGGTCTAACCAGTCAGACCTAAACTCTAGTTCTTCAAACCAAGGTTGTCCAGAGGGCTATCTGCAACAGGTAAGACACTTTTTCCTTTAAACTTCAGTACAAGCCACATGTAAATGAAACAGTAAAATTTCTCGCACTAAGAGAAATGAGTCATGAGCGGCTGGTGTTGTTGGAACAGAACGGGTTCCGGTCCACTCCGCTGTCTGATCCTGTGTTTGTGCTTTTAGAAGATCCATTTCCAAATAATGCGCCTGCATGGGGATCCCCTGACGTCAACACGAACGCACAAGAAGGAGCTTCAGACCTGCAACACTTCTCTTTGGAGTTTCACGTCTTTTCCGGCAGCCATCTGTGAGCATTGTTACATATCAGATGTTCATCCTTTTGAAGTCAAATGTTTTATTTTTGTTGTTTTCACGAGCGAACAACACCCCGCTCCTCTCAGACACTCAGCCCCACATATGACAGCAGCTCGAGTTTACCTCACCGGTGTTGTGCTTGTGGCTCCGGTCGTCCTGCCTAGATTCACCTGAGCAACACTTTGTGTTTGTTGAGAGGTTTGCTGGGATTCTTCTAAATTAAAGGTATTCACTGTAAAGCCATGAAGACCGATAAATGTTTTACATTTAACTAGAAAAATTGCATTTCCTGCAAAAGTGCGGTGTGAATACTTAATGCAGAACTTGCTGAAAAACTGGTGAAATTAGCTAAAATCATGCTGAAATGTAGCTGAAATTGAAGAACAAGCCAGTTAGCAGAAGAAAGCAGAACGTACATATTTGCTGAATTACCTGTATGTTTAAATAAGCAGAAATGAGCCCAAAAGTTAAAAAAGTAGCAAAAAAGCTCAAAATAACCGCCAAAAAAAAAGCTGAAAGTAGATGAAAAGGCAGAGAGAAGCTTAAACTATACTGGAAGGAAGTGGAAGGAGCTGAAATGTGCTAAACATGTGGAAAGAGCTGAAAAGGCTAAATGTATCTGAAATAGTCCACATGCTAAACAGCTAAATTGTAGCTGAAATAGTAGAATAAGCTATAGCAGAGATAAGTTGAAAGGAGCATAACAAGCTGAAATTACCAGAATGAGGATAATTAAATTGAAAGTAGCAGAAATAGCACAAAAAAAACGAATTACCGGTATTCTGAAAACAAGTTTAATTAAATTAGCTAAAAATGCTAAAAACTTGAGCTAAAAATGTAGAACAAACTGAAATTAGCAAAAGGGAGAAGAGAGAGCACAATTTTGCCCAATTAGGCTGGAAAAAAAGCATAAATGAGAACAAAAAAGTAGACTTAGCTGAAAATGCTAAAACTAACTTAAAAACAGCTAGAGAACCAAAACAGCTGAAAAAACAGCTGAAATTAGCAGAAAGTAGCTGAAAAATGTTTAAATCTGAAGAAGGAAGCTGAAGCAGAACAAAATGTGAAAGGAGCAGTAAAAGGTTTTAAACACATCTAAAGCTTTGAAGGATGGAAAATGAGCTCAGCTCATTTTTATGAGAACAAAATGTCAGAAAAGGCAAAATATTTCAAAAACACGATAACACAATCTGCATATTTGCCAAATAAAGCGTGCAAAAAAAAAATCTGTATGCCTCTCTTATGATTGTCTATTGTTGTTGCTTTTGTCATCATTCTTTGTTTATAGACAGGTCTTTCTTGTAAATGAGTCCTCGAGGCTCAATGGGATTAACCTGCCTAAATAAAAATAAAGGTTGAATGAATTTAATTTTTACCTACAGAAACAGCCAAAGTGTCTGATAGCGTCTCGCTGCATGTCGTACGCTCCAGCCTGAGTGACCCGAGCTCAATTTTAATTTAACAAACGCCTTCCCCTCAGCTGAACTTGTCCAAGAGCGTCTTTCTGAAAACCACAGGTAACTTCTTCGGTCCATGTGAGCAGAAAAATGTGACCTCCAGCTGCAGGAAACACGAGGACGTTGTGGTTTCTCTGATTATTTGTATGTGGCAAGAAAGTCATGGATTTCTTTTTCAAATGCAGAAAAGGTGTCTCTGCTGGCTGGAGCTCACAGCTGGACCCAGTGGCGGAGCTAGACTTTTATGCCAAGGGGCTGAAGAATGTTTTCTTCGGGGAGCACATACAAATAAAGGAAACTACCGTATTTTCCGGCCTTTAAGTCGCTCCGCCCCATAAATCGCTTTAGTCCAATATGTCCAATAAATTGGAAAAATCCATAAATATGTCGCTTCGCCCCATAAGTCGCATCTATTATGCGTCACCGCTGACGCGTCGCGTATGTTACACGTCACCGCTGACAACCCGAAATGTGGGCCGGTGACGTTCTGCCCTGCTGCAAATGGCGGCCACAGGAGCGTGCATGGAAGGACTTTAACAAGATTAACACAGTAAAAACAATTGTTTGTTTGCTGAAAATTATAGCAAAGATGTGTCTTAGCTTAACCTTTCCTTAATAAATGCACATAATTGTCAAATCAGCTGGATTAAAAAAGTAGTTTTGCTACGTGCACCCGCACGGGTGGGACCGATGCATTTCTTTAAAATTTAGCAAGATAAACACTTTAAAAAATATATTTGTTAGCTGACATTATAGCAAAAGTGTTTCTGTGCTTAACCTTAATGAATTCACTTAATGGTCAAATCAGCTGGATTTAAATTGTTTCGCTTTGACGGTCTTCCAAACGGTCGCGCGCTGCGAAAATAAATTATAAATAAATCGAATTTTCACTCAAACATCTCCTAAAGCTAAAACGTTGTAAATGTCCATCCAGTGAGTACTTTCTGTAAGTTTCATCAAAATCTGTCCTGTGGTTCATGAGCTATTTTGCTAACAAGGTAACAGTAGTTCAGACCTCCAGAGAGCAGGAGGCCGTGCTGCGGCAGAGTGAGTCCGAGCAGAGGAGGTTTCTGTCGGACACATGAGCTGGGAACGGTCGGTGGACCCTAGCGGCTGAAAGTGGTTCTGCTCCATTTTTTCCATCAGAATGAATGGAAACTGTCATATCTCAGCCAAAAATTGGTCTAAAAATATGGGAAAAAAATCCATAAATATGTCGCTTCGCCCCATAAGTCGCAGGACATGAAAATTAGTTTAAAAAACTGCGACTTATAGGCCGGAAAATACGGTAATCTGTTTCTTGAACCTGATGCCTTAGCATACAAGAGACCTGAGTTAAATATAGCAGAGATTTTATTTAACAAAAATGTTTTTATTTGTATCTTTGCTAAATGAATATACAAACAATTTTGTCAAATTTGGAATCATAGGTAGCAGTGTTTCACCACCCATTATACAAGCAGGGCACTCCGCCTGGTCGACAGAGCACCCTGCCTACCGAACACCAATGTGTATTGTGTACCCCCAAAAACGTTACATCAAAACGACCGGCTCAGCACCGTGACCTGTGCTATAGCCACGTGCAGTTATTTGTCAGTCAACTGAGGGGGGGGTCACCCCAGCCACCCGTGGCTCCGCCGGGTGGCTAAACACCTCTCAAAGTGACGTACACAGGTCAATCAGTTTTGACTTGTTAGTACCTATTTGTCGAGTACAGTCTGCGGCTAAGGGGAGGTTAAAACTGTAAACTTACCGAAGCTTCTCAAAAGCAGCACATGTTCGAACGCCGAGCTCTGACGTTGTGACATCTGTCCAATGTGACTTTGCTCTTTTCTTTCTTTAGCAGCAGATTCACTCTTATAAATCCACCTAAAGGTCTCGTCTGAAATCCTACGTCTGTCTGATTCCACCACAGTATTTACGCAGACTACGGGTCAAGCGGAGTGCTTTGTTTACACTGAGCGCAGACCTGCATTTCAAACTTTTTTTTATAAAAGTAAATCTTTAAAACTACTGGAGTAAAACTCTTTCAAACTGCACTGTGTGATATAAATCAGGAAAATCTTTTTCTATGACAGAGGAAGTCATTTGAAGGCGATGGGGGCATCCAGGCTTCACAATGAGGTGTTGTAAGCCAGCATCGTGACAGGGACATGACGCCATTCCTGCACGGCACACACTCCACAACACGGCGTGCGTTCACACCATCAAAGTGACGAGGGAGCGCAATCAGGAGCAGGTAAACAAATTATTCTGCCCCCATCCAAAAACAGATCCTTCCGGTTAAAGATCCGCTGCATTTTGGAAGAAATAAACTTGCTTTTTATAGTCCGTTTGGACGAATTTTAACAAAACGTTTTAAAAAACATTTAATAGGTTCATGTCGACAAGTGATTTAATTATGGCGTCAGACATTTTCAAGATGGCCGCCACAGCTTAATCACCTTAGCAAACGCACGTTTGACAGACATTTGACTAGTATTGGTGTGGTAGTAGTTGAGAGTCATGCCCATCTCAAACTCTAAGCACTAACTGGTCGCAATTCTCTGTACTTAATCACTGGACGCTCATCTACATTTGATTCGTTTTTAGAGTCAGACACTTTTATTACCTTCATTTCTACAGGTTAGTCTCATTGAGTCACGAGGACTCATTTACAAGAGAGACCTGTTTTAGACAGACAACAATATAAAGCAATAAAAAGCAACCAAAATAAATATAGTTTTATAAAAACACTGTTCTTCTTAGAAGCATGGTCCTGTTAGCAGTGTTGTTCTGCTAGTAGCGTGGTCCAGTTCGAAGTGTGGTCCTGTTAGCAGCGTGGTCTTGTTAGCAGCATTGTACTGCTAGTAGCATGGTCCTGTTACTACCATGGTACTGTTAGCAGCACAGTACTGTTACTACCATGGTACTGTGTGGTTCTGCTAGTAGCATGGTCCTGTTAGCAGCATGGTCCTGTTAGCAGCATGGTCTTGTTATCAGCATTGTACTGCTAGCAGCATGGTTCTGTCAGCAGCATGATCCTGTTAGCACTGTAGTTTTGTTAGAAGCATGGTTCTGTTAGCAGCATGGTCTTATTAGCATGGTGGTCCTGTTTAGCTGTGTGAATCTGGTAGCAGTGTGGTTCTGTTAGCAGCATGGTCCTGTTAGCAGCATTGTCCTATTAGCAGGGTGGTCTTGTTAGCAGCATGGTTCTGTCGTCAGCATGGTCCTGTTAGAACTGTGGTTCTGTTAGCAGCATGGTCCTATTAGCAGCGTGGTCTTGTTAGCAGCATGGTTCTGTCGTCAGCATGGTCCTGTTAGCACTGTAGTTTTGTTAGAAGCATGGTTCTGTTAGCAGCATGGTCTTATTAGCATGGTGGTCCTTTAGCTGTGTGAATCTGGTAGCAGTGTGGTTCTGTTAGCAGCATGGTCCTGTTAGCAGCATTGTCCTATTAGCAGGGTGGTCTTGTTAGCAGCATGGTTCTGTCGTCAGCATGGTCCTGTTAGAACTGTGGTTCTGTTAGCAGCATGGTCCTATTAGCAGCGTGGTCTTGTTAGCAGCATGGTTCTGTCGTCAGCATGGTCCTGTTAGAACTGTGGTTTTGTTAGCAGCATGGTCCTATTAGCAGCGTGGTATTGTTAGCAGCATGGTTCTGTCGTCAGCATGGTCCTGTTAGAACTGTGGTTCTGTTAGCAGCATGGTCCTATTAGCAGCGTGGTTCTGTTAGCAGTGTGGTTCTGTTAGCAGCATGATTGGTTGCATTTATGGTTGATTTTTATCTTGATTTTATTTAATGTTCATTGTAGCACTTTGAGATCTGTTGTATGTAAAGTGCGTTATAAATAAAAGTTATTATTATTGATGATGATAACGACCGGGGCAACGGACGATGACAGCCCTCCAGAACCGGTCTGGCAGACACAGAATATTCAGATTTCTCTGCGGGGCCGAACTGTTCCGTAGTTCGTTCCATGCAGGGAGATGGAGGATCGTGGAGACGGCTGCCATGACAGGCCTGAGCCCGAGGCGGGAAAGGGGCCGGAGAGTGGGAGATGGGCGCAACAGCTGAGCCATTTTAGCAAACACACATTTGTAACTTGGTTTAATATTTGGTGTGGTAATAGCTGAGAGTCATGAGCAACACCAGCTCCAATTCTAAAAGACACGTCCCAGAAGGTCTTGCAATAATGTGTGATATCGTTATTACAAGGGACTGCAGATGCAAATGAGCTTTTGCTATAATCTGGTAGGCTACAGTGCATCAAATGGTGACATTTATGTCTGAGTTGTACATTGTCCCTTTTTAAATAAAGTTCATTTGTTCTGATTGCGAGGTTTGATAAAACAGCTACAGAACAGAATAAAAAAAGAATAGCTTTATTGTCATTATGTTACATATATTTAATTTACAGGTGCATCTCCCTGTGTTAAAGAAATATCAAGAATAAAAACAACTTTTGTGCACAACACATTTTAAATTAGATCTGACGGTAGGTGACGTTAAGTGACGCAGAGCAGCAGCGATTTGAACTAAATGAATGAACAGAATGAATTTCACACAGAGCAATGCAACAGTCATGAGATGATCAGTTTAAAACTCTTGCATCGCAGGCGGCGGGTGACACGCATTTCAACAAGTGAAGTCTTTTTTTTTGGAAAATTTATTCATTTCATTTAAAAACATGACAATTATACATACAATACAATCAAAAAATGTAAATAAAATAAAATGAAAGGTGGCAGAAGAAGAACTAGTCTTATGAAAACTGCCCCTTTTTTACTCAATTCTAATGTAAATCAAATTATACTTAAAAAATGTAATTCACAAAGACAATAACAATCTAGCTAAATTAAAAACATAACAACTCAAACATCTTAATCAAATCAGACAACAAATTAAGTAGATATATATTAACGATTTCCATATTCTTCCAAGAAACTCGTCTTTATCAATCTCTTAAATGTATACAGCGATCTGGCATTTTTAACGTTATCATCTAAACCAGGGGTGTCAAAGTCAAATACACCGAGGGCCAAAAAAACAAATTTGCTACAAGCCAAGGGCCGGACTGGTTCAATGTTTATTATAAGGAGGTGATATAAGATTTTTTTTCTTCTTTCTGCACTCTTTTCATTCAATGTTTTCTTTTTGATGAATTTGTTTTATTTTGTCTCTTTTTTAATGAATAAATAAATAAATTAAATAAAATATTAAATGGCTTTACGTCTGCTAAGTTCATGGCATAAACCAACAGAGACATGTTCCTGCTTTTACTATTTTACATTGTTTTATAATGTAACTGTTTATGTTTTTTTTTTTAATACAGTTTTCTTGTGATGTTTAATTAATATGCATTTTTATGATTGTTTACTGTTGGCTGCAAGTATCAAGCTGTGAAATCCTTCATTATCCACAAATGATAGCTGTTGGTCGTTAATTATGATGAAGTTTAGCAACTTCTCGGTGAACATTTCAGCTCCAAGCTTCAGCTGTGTTTTTATTGTTGAATCTGGGGCGCTCTGATTTCGGTCAGCCGCTGTCAGCTTGTCCCTCATACGTGATAGTCAGACAGCAGGTCGGAGTGGACGCAGCTGGCTGCGGTTGAACAAGAAAAACGCACCGCGGCTGAAGACATGGAGCTCGAGTTTAGCAGCTAAACTCAACCTGCCGCCGCTCGGTTCAGCGAGAGTGTCGTCCCGCTGAACTAACTTGACCGCGGTTTAATGTGATGCTATGGCTCTGCAGACATTGCACGTTGCTGTCTTGTGGTGTTTAGTGTAAAATACTTTCACACAGCGGACATGTTACGATGAAAAGTTGGCTAGCTGTTAGCTTAAATGCTACTCACCCAGTCCGCACGCTGTAGCTGGCTGCAAACTATGGAATGGATTTCCTGAATTTGAGGCGGGTCTTATTACTCTGGGTTCATGAGACACGACTCTGTTCAGAAAATCCATTCCATAGTTTGAAGCCAACGTGCATCATGGATCGGAAAATAAGTAAACTATGCTGGTAATGGAGTCCGATACCGGATCGACCCCGTGCCGTGTGCAAAACACCAGCGGGCCGGCTCTAATAGTTATTAAATATCATCCAGGGGGCCATAAATAATTACTTTGCGGGCCAAATCTGCCCCGCGGGCCGCCACTCTGACATATGTGATCTAAACCATTCCACAATCCTATTCTCTGAATTATTGTGGATCGTTCCTTCAAACTACTACTAAAAAATAAGGCTTCACAAAAATCTCAATTCCTTTAAGAAAATATACACTCTCTTTTTTGACAAAATTCGTTTGAATATTGACAGGCATGCCTTTATGTGCCTTATACATAAGCAACAAAATGTTATAATTAACCAAATCATAGAACTTCAAAATTTTCAGTTGATAAAATAAAGTAGTCGACGGATATATAGTTTTTTTTCCATAATAATTCGTATGGAGGGGGTATTGGAGGGTGCGCCTCCTGGGGACTCCCTTGTTCTGCTGGGGGACTTCAACGCTCACGTGGGCAATGACAGTGAGACCTGGAGGGGTGTGGTTGGGAGGAACGGCCCCCCTGATCTGAACCCGAGTGGTGTTCTGTTGTTGGACTTCTGTGCTCGTCATGGATTGTCCATAACGAACACCATGTTCAGGCATAAGGGTGTCCATATGTGCTCTTGGCACCAGGACACCCTAGGTCGTAGTTCAATGATCGACTTTGTTGTCGTCTCATCTGATCTGCGGCCGCATGTCCTGGACACTCGGGTGAAGAGAGGGGCGGAGCTGTCAACTGACCACTACCTGGTGGTGAGTTGGCTCCGATGGTGGGGGAGGATGCCGGTCAGACCTGGCAGACCCAAACGTATTGTGAGGGTCTGCTGGGAACGTCTGGCAGAGTCTCCCGTAAGACGGAGCTTTAACTCCCACCTCCGGGAGAGCTTTGAACACGTTCCGAGGGAGGCGGGGGACATTGAGCCCGAGTGGGCCATGTTTCGCGCCTCTATTGTCGAGGCAGCTTATCGGAGTTGTGGCCGCAAGGTTGTTGGTGCCTGTCGTGGTGGCAACCCTCGAACCCGGTGGTGGACACCGGCGGTGAGGGATGCTGTCAAGCTGAAGAAGGAGTCCTATTGGGCCTTTTTGGCCT
>JBBPBX010012714.1:30283-49553 GCA_038048925.1 Garcialebias charrua | reverse complement strand
AAGACATCATATGATACAGTCATTGAAACTAAGTCCAGGATCCTTGATCCTCACTCTGTGTATAACAAGCAGTACATGCCGTTTCTGAGCAATTTGAGTAGTTGATGATTGTAGTTTCCTAAATGAGTGTTTTTCTGGACTGGGATTGAACAGGGAATAAAAGTAGGGGGTTGGGGGGGTGGCAATGCAATCCACAATACATTAATCTTCAGCCACCTCAGGGGCCACCCCGATTACTTGCAGAAACTTTTAATAAATAATAAAACAGAAAGCATCCATCCATCCATCCATCTTTCCATTATCTTGACTCACTTCTTCCTTTTCGGATCACGGGGGTCACTGGCAGTCACTGTATGAGAAGAGGGGGACACCCTGGACAGGTCTCCAGTCCATCACAGGGACACATAGAGACAAATGAGACAAACAACCATTCACTCTCTCACTCACAGCTAGGGACAATTTAGAGTTACCAATCAGTCTAACGTGCATGTTTTTAGTCTGTGGGAGGAAACCCATGCATGCACAGAGAGAACATGCAAACGCCACCAGAAAGGCCTCCCAGCCAGGATTTTTTTTCTGTGAGTGCAGCAGCTCTACCAACTTCACCGTGCCGCCCAAATAGAAAGCATAGTTTCTTCAAATAATAATACAGTTTTGTGCATTTTTAAAAGAACTGAAATGTTGAGTTTATATTTTCAGTCAAAAGATCTTTATAAAGATTTAAATTTATGAAAAGTCTTTTAAATTTGACATTTATATTTTAGGCAGACATAGTTCTAAAAGACCAACTACAGTACTTGTTTTGTAGAAACAGATACTGTATTAAAAACAGTATTTTCCATCCATCCATCCATTCTCTTCTTCTTATCCGGGGTCGGGTCGCGGGGGTAGCAGCCTAAGTAGGGAGGCCCAGACTTCCCTCTCCCCAGCCACTTGGAGCAGCTCCTCTGGGGGAATCCCAAGGCGTTCCCAGGCCAGCCGAGAAACATAGTCCCTCCAGCGTGTCCTGGGTCTTCCTCTGGGTCTCCTCCCGGTGGGACATGCCCGGAACACCTCACCAGGGAGGCGTCCAGGAGGCATCCTAACCAGATGCCCGAGCCACCTCAACTGGCTCCTCTCGATGTGGAGAAGCAGCGGCTCTACTCCGAGTCCCTCCCGGATGACTGAGCTTCTCACCCTATCTCTAAGGGAGAGTCCAGCCACCCTGCGGAGAAAACTCATTTCAGCCGCTTGTATCCGAGATCTTGTTCTTTCGGTCATAACCCAAAGCTCATGACCATAGATGAGGGTGGGAACGTAGATCGATCGGTAAATTGAGAGCTTTGCCTTTTGACTCAGCTCTCTCTTCACCACGACAGACCGGTACAGCGCCCGCTTCACTGCGGACGCTGCACCTATCCGCCTATCGATCTCACGCTCCAGTTTTCCCTCATTCGTGAACAAGATCCCGAGATACTTAAACTCCTCCACTTGGGGCAGGACCTCCTCCCCGACCCGGAGAGGGCATTCTACCCTTTTCCGGCTCAAGACCATGGCCTCGGATTTGGAGGAACTGATCCTCATCCCGGCCGCATCACACTCGGCTGCAAACCGCTCCAGTGAAAGTTGTAGATCACGATCTGATGAAGCCAGTAGGACCACATCATCTGCAAAAAACAGAGAAGTGATTCTAAGGCCACCAAAACGGATCCTCTCAACACCTTGGCTGCGCCTAGAAATTCTGTCCATAAAAGTTATGAACAGAATCGGTGACAAAGGGCAACCTTGGCGGAGTCCAACTCTCACCGGAAACGAGCCTGACTTACTGCCGGCAATGCGGACCAAGCTCTGACACCGGTCGTACAGGGACCTAACAGCCCTTATCAAAGGGCCTGGTACCCCATACTCCCGGAGTACCCCCCACAGAACCCCCCGAGGGACGCGGTCGAATGCCTTCTCCAAGTCCACAAAGCACATGTAAACTGGTTGGGCAAACTCCCACGCACCCTCCAGGACTGAGTAAGGAGGACATGTGTGTGGTATACTTGCCTCCTGTCCTGTGTGCTGTTAAAGTCAGTGGGTTCCCTATTGTAAGACTTATGAGCGTCTTCATTGGGTTTATCTCACACAATGTTAAAATGAATAGTTTGGGTACGAAAGTTTCATTATACAGAGTCACATACCTGAACAGTATCGGATCGGAAAAGTATTGTATCGGTCGATACTCAGTTATAAAGTATCGGATCGGATTGGAAGTGAGAAATGTGGATCGGTGCATCCCTAGTATTTTTCGCTGTTTAAGTCACAGCTTTTTGCATAATTTGCATGCCCTGCAACTTATAGGCCGGAGCAACATATTTATGAATTTTTTTCCCATACAGGGAGTCCTCGACTTACGACGCCCTCGACTTACGACAATCCGGACTTACGAACGCGCTCCGAACGCTAGTATGTGCTGTGTTTATAGATGAATGTGTGGTGTAATGCTTTAGCTAACCGTTTGTAAATAAAGTTCTGTGCATGTTTATGGACCAGTATGTACGCTTGTTCAGTCTCATGTCGATAAACGGGTGTGCGGCGCAGCGTACGAACGCCACGTGTTCTGAGTTCCGACTTACATTTAAAAAATCCGGACTTACGAATGCCACGTGTTCTGAGTTCCGACTTACGTCAAAATCGGGTTACGAACAGTACGTAGGAACGTAACTCGTACATAACTCGAGGACTCCCTGTATTTATAAACCAATTTTTGGCTGAGATGTGACCGTTTTCATTAATTCTTACTGAAAATATTGACTACCATTTTCAGCAGCTAGATGGCACCAGAGCAGTATGGCATGCCATTGTATCATGTAATAAGTAAAAGTGGCTATAATGACAAAAACAAATTAAGACAAAAACAACTGGACTTTATTTATTATACTATATAATTTATTGTTTTGGTCTTGAACTTTTTTGAATTTACCATGTCTTGAATGACTGAGAATCTTCACCAGCTATTAATGACACAATCGACTTGCCATAGCCTGCCATCTTTGTTCTGCTCGCTGCTTGGAGCAACCGTCATCAGCTTCATTTTGCTTCACCGCCCCGGCGAAATGCAGCTAATTTGACCATCAAAGTGCATTTATCAAGTAAAAGGTCAGCTGAGACACACCTTTACTATAATTTTGATCAAACAAAAAAATTGTTTTTAACTGTTAATCTTGTTAAATTCTTGTTAAAGTCCTCCCGTTCACGCCCCAGCGGTCACCATTTGGCAGCCAATCAATTTTTGGCCCACTGGCCCACATTTCAGGGTTGTCAGCGGTGACACGTCACGTTTGTTATGTGTCAGCGGTGACGCATAATAGATGTGACTTATACGGCGAAGCGAGATATTTATGGATTTCTCCACTTTATTAGACATTATTGGACTAATGCGACTTATAGGGCGGAGCGACGTTTACGGCGGAAAATACGGTCATTTGAACCTCCTGAGACCCGAGCTTTTGTTTGGTGCATTTTCTCTTTCTCCAAGGTACCTGGGATTTAGTAGGACCTAATAAGTTAAATAATTAAACTCTGTCATGGTACAGAAAGTGGTTTTAGGAAAAAAGATGTCTTCATACGAGGGACCCGGGGTCTCAGTCACTGATGGAAATGTTCTGTTTGTGTTCTGTTGACCTTCAACTATGCAATAAAACAGCTTCCTCCGGTTTTTATCATCTAGATAAACACGGGATCTCCAGAGACGATGTCATCGTGGGCCGGATCCTCGGAGAAGGATTCTTTGGAGAAGTTCATGAAGGAGTTTATAAAAGCCCGGTGAGTTTGCATTCATTTGAAACATCACAGAACCTCAAGTCATCAGGGAAAATAAAAGTCCACCTTATAAAAACCTGTTATTCACACAACACCAAGGCGACAATACATCAGCAATTAGCCGAGAGAAGAAACTGCTGCTGCTTATTGATCTGGGAAGGGTCAAAGGTCATTTACAATCTGGTCTCCATCATTCCACAATGAGAAAGATTGTTCACAAGTGAAAAACATTTATATAAAATAAAAAAAAGTCCCAGTTGTCACAGGAGTGAATAATGCAGCAAGTTCACCCAAGGGCAGGCTGTGCAATGTTAAAAGAAATTGAAGAAAGAAAAAAAAAGCTCCATGTCAGAGTCTACAGCCTCAATTATCAGGTTAAAAGGTCAAAGGTCATGACAGGACAAGCACGACTCGCTTGGAAGGTTTGCAGGAGAAAGACTTCTCTCTAAAACAGGGCCCTCGAGGGCCACTACCCTGCATGTTATACGTGTTTCTTGCTCCTACACACTGATACGCATCAGTAAATCGAAACGTGCAGGTTGGTGGCTCTTGAGGACCAGGATTGGACACTCCAGTATTAGATGTTTTTCTGCTCCAACACACCTGATTTGAATCAATGGGTGATTAACAGACTTCTACAGAGCATGAAGAGGTGAGTCAGCCATTGAATCAGATGTGTTGGGGCAGAGAAACAGGTAAAACATGCAAGGGCATGGCCCACCTGGACCAGGATGAGACACCCCTGTTGTAAAGAGTTTACAGCAGCATGACAGTAGGTTTGTGAAGTTTCTTTGGGACAAACCACAACACAAGTTCAAAGTAGGGATGCACCGATCCACATTTCTCACTTCCGATCCGATACCGATACTTAAGAATTGGGTATCGACTGATACCGATACTTTTCCGATCCGATACTGTTCAGGTATGTGAATCTGTATAATGAAATATTTGTACTGAGACTATAAAGTTATGTGTATTTTGGAATGTTTTCTATACTATAAAGACTATACTGTTAAAGTTTGTGAGTTTCCTGTTGTGAGTGTCTTCATTGGTTTTAACTCACATAATGTTAAGACGGCAGTCACAGAATATGATGGAACACAAGTGCTCTTTGAAGCTGGATCGGAAATATCGGCAGGTTGGATCCGATATCCGATACTTAAATTATGCTGGTATCGGATACCGATACCGATACTGGATCGGATCTGCCCCATCCCTAGTTCAAAGTAGAGTCGTTCAGAGAAAACCTCATTGGGTCAAACTCCTCCATGAACGTGGGTGCAACATCATTCAAAACACAGCCGCTGATCCAGACACCAACTTATGGAAGCCCATTTCCGCCAGTCTATAAAAATTTTTTTGCAGAAATTATCTCCCCATTTTGAGATACTAAGTCAAAATTTTGAGATACTGGGACTTCCGGCCGGAACATCGCTAAGATGGCAGCACAGTAAAGAGGCTCCCAAGTACACCAGAGAAATTATATAACTACTCCCATTCAAAGTAGTAATATTGCACAACGAAAAGGAGCCAGAGGGGGTTACACGAAGTTGAAGCCCTAAGGATAATATAATAACCGAGGCAGTGAAGAAGAAGGAGTTCCACGGACGAAAAAGTTACGGTGAGCGATTTTAGCATCAACCTAGCGGATCGAAATGGCTAGCTTGGAAACGCTACTTGAAGAACTGAGAGGGTTCCGCCAGGAAAACAAAGAGCAACTCTCGACTATCAGAGAGGAAATCAGGTCAGCGAATGCAAGGATTAATGAAGTGGAGGAGAGGTTGGAGAAAAACGAGGAGCGAACCCAAAACTCGGAGGAAGTGATAGCGGAGCTAATAAAGCTACATGCTAACCTGGAGGCTAAGATGGAGGACTTGGAGAGCCGATCCAGGAGAACGAACGTGAGGATTTATGGTGTGCCAGAGGGGGCCGAAAAGGACTCTGACTCCATGATTGTGTTTGTGGAGGCTTTATTGAAAGAAGGGCTCGGCCTGGTTGGTGGGGGAGCAGACACGCAGATCGAGCGAGCACACCGAGCGCTGGGGCCTCCACCGCCGGAGGGAGCCTCACCACGTTCAAACGTAGTGAGTTTTTTGAGCTTTACATATAAAGAGTCGGTGCTTCGCACAGCTTGGAAGCAGAAGGGTTTTGTCTGGCGTGAAACGAGAATAAACCTGGATCATGACTACCCACCAGCCATCCTCAGAAAGCGCAGAGAATACACAGAGGTTCGGAAGGTCCTGAAGGAGAACAGGGTTCCGTTTCAGACACTCTTCCCTGCAAGGCTGCGAGTGAAACACAAAGAGGGATCCATAACTTATGATACCATAGAGGAAGCAACCGAGGACCTGGACAAAAAGGGCTACAAAGTCAAAGTCTTCAGATCTCCAGCGTCCCTGAAGGAACAGATTGAGCGGCTGTCCTGGAGCAGGAAGGGGAGAAAAAAGAAGGGCACCTCCAGCACTGAAAGAGGAGAAAATTATAAAGAGAAGTTCCGGGCTTTCAGGAGAGGATCACCTCCAGCATCATGAGAACTGAAGGATCTGTCACTTCCCCACATTGGATACTCATCTGAGAGATAAGTCAACAGAGGGCTGACTTAAAGGCTAAATCATAAAAAGGTTAAACTGGGATTCATTCTCATCTGGGCTGCTGTCATCTGGAAGGGCCCTCCCAACAGAGTTGGGAGTTGGTTCCCTTTTGAGCTGTCCTCAAGAGGCTCAATAGGGTCGTGCCAATCGACCCCTGCTTTGGAAGCTGAACTTTTTATTTTTATTTTACTTTCTTCTGTTACTTATGCCTGCTGGCATGTTTGTTTGTGTTTTACCTGTTCTTAGGTTTTTGGTTCAAGCGAGTGGGAGGGGGACTAATAAGTGTCAGGGTCGAAATGAAGGAGAAAATTATTTAAATGGAGAGGACTCAAATTAAGGCGGTTTCTTTTAATATAAATGGAATTAACAACCCAGTTAAGAGATGGAGTTTTTTTATCAAAATTAAGAAAGGATAAAGTTCAGATAGCAATGCTACAGGAATCCCACCTAAGCGATTCGGAGCATGCTAAGCTGAATAAGATGGGGTTTAAATCCGTGTACTTTTCTTCCCATAGCTCCGGGAAACAAAGAGGGGTAGTGATTTTAATATCAAGTGCCCTACAATATGAGCACATTGAAGAACATAAAGACAGGGAGGGTCATTTTATTTTAATTACAGGAAAGATAGATGGGGTTCTGATGAGTCTCCTTAATGTCTATGTTCCACCAGGAAGCGATTGGTCCTTTTACAAATACATAGTTGAACTGGCGGTAACAAAAAGTCAGGGAATATTGATTTGTGCAGGAGATTTCAATATTAGGTTGAGCCCAAGTCTGCACTCATCAAACGGAAAATGTATCTCAAAAAATACCAGTAGAAGAATTAGGAATATGATGGATGAACTGGGATTAGTGGATGTATGGAGAGATAATAATCCGGCAAAGCGAGAATACACACACTTTTCCTCTTCCCACAACGTTTACTCACGAATAGATTATTTCTTCATGTTTAAAAAAGATATCCATAGAATAGAAAGTTGTGAGATCGGGTCGAGTTCTATCTCAGACCATAGTCCAATTTATATCTCTCTTCACCTGCCTAAGAAAAGTAGATCCACTCTTTGGAGGTTAAATACAAACCTTTTAAATAACACAGTTATTAAGGAGAATATGAGAAAGGAAATCAAAAGATATTTGGAGGAGAATGATAATGAGGAGGTTGGGCCGACAATACTTTGGGATGCTTTGAAGGCAGTGATCGGAGGGAAAATAATAGCTATTTCCACTAACGAAAAGAAAATTAGACAACAAAAACAAAACCAATTGGAAGAGGAATTAAAGAATCTTCAGAAAGAACACTCCAAAACCCATCAGGAGGCAATTAGAAATAAAATTCCATCCATCCATCCATCCATCCATCTTCTTCCGCTTATCCGGGGTCGGGTCGCGGGGGTAGCAGCCTAAGTAGGGAGGCCCAGACTTCCCTCTCCCCAGCCACTTGGAGCAGTTCCTCCGGGGGAATCCCAAGGCGTTCCCAGGCCAGCCGAGAAACATAGTCCCTCCAGCGCGTCCTGGGTCTTCCTCTGGGTCTCCTCCCGGTGGGACGTGCCCGGAACACCTCACCAGGGAGGCGTCCAGGAGGCATCCTAACCAGATGCCCGAGCCACCTCAACTGGCTCCTCTCGATGTGGAGAAGCAGCGGCTCTACTCCGAGTCCCTCCCGGATGACTGAGCTTCTCACCCTATCTCTACGATGTGGAGAAGCAGCGGCAGAAATAAAGAAGCAGAAATAAAATTGAAGTTGTAAAAAAAGAATTGAGCGATCTAAGCATGCAAGAAATTAAAAAGAAGCTTCTCTTTACTAAACAGAAATACTGTGAAGCAGGGGGAAAATCTCTGAAACTTATGGCATTTAAACTATGAAAACAACAAGCTGATAGAACTATTCATAAAATATACAATATGCAAACGAAAAAGGTAGAAACGGGCTTAGAAAATATTAGTAAATGCTTTAGGGATTTTTTCCGGAAGGTATACTCCCAACCTAACATCGATGATGATCAGCTGATAGACACATTTCTTTCTAATCTCTCTCTTCCCAACATTACAGGTGAGCAAAACAAAAAGCTGATATCAGAGATAACTGAAACCGAACTAAGATCAGCTATTGGAAAGTTGAAAGGAGGGAAATCTCCAGGAACGGATGGTTTCACCTCCGAATGGTACAAAGAAATGCAAGACCAATTGGTTCCTGTTTTGTTACGAGCTTTCAACTGTGTGCTGGAAAAGAAAATAATACCCCCTTCATGGAGAGATACAATTATTTCTCTTATTCCTAAAGAGGGAAAAGATAAGGTAAAATGTGAAAACTATCGCCCAGTAAGTGTGTTAAATATTGACTATAAATTATTTACTGCCATAATAGCACAGAGGTTGGAAAAATGTTTACCAGATATAATTCATAAGGACCAAACGGGCTTTATTAGACAGAGGCAGACATAGGACAATATCAGAAAAACTTTACATATTTTAAATCATGTAATACAACAAAAAACAGAGACTTTGGTACTGAGCTTGGATGCAGAAAAGGCCTTTGACTCAGTCAGGTGGTCATTTCTTTATAAAGTGATGTCCAGACTGGGGTTTCACCAGACCATAATTTATGTTATAGCTGCTCTGTACAATAAACCCTCTGCTAGGATAAAAATAAATGGAGATCTATCAGAATCCTTTGACTTAGAAAGAGGTACAAGGCAGGGATGCTGTGTTTCACCACTTCTCTTTGCCGTTTTCATAGAGCCGTTGAGTCAGTGGATTAGGCAGAGGTCTGACATGACAGGAGTTCAGATGGCGTCTGGGGAACAAAAGTTGTCTTTGTATGCAGACGATCTGTTGTTAATGATAACAAACCTAGCTCAGACTTTGCCCACACTCATGGAGATGATTGAAAAATATGGTTCACTCTCGGGTTATAAGATAAACATTACCAAGACTCAGGTTCTATCACTAAATTATGTCCCACAGTGTGAATTTAGGAACACATACAACTGGGATTGGGACGCAGAATCCATCAAATATTTAGGGGTCATATTATCCAAAGATTTTTCCAGGATTTTTGATGCAAATTATAGACCCTTAACATTAAAGCTCTATTCAACTCTATATTCTAGAATAGAATCAGTCAGGTTGAGTATTCTTCCTCGCCTGCTGTACTTATTCCAATGCTTGCCCATTAAGATACCAGAAAAGTGATTTGTGGAATGGGACAGATTAATATCACAATATATTTGGCAGGGGAAAAGGGCCAGAGTGAGGTATAAAACTCTGCTGTTAAAGAAAGAGAAAGAGGGGCTGGGCCTCCCCAATTTACAGGCCATTACCTTGCAGCTCAGATAAGACCAGTGATTTGTCTCTGCTCCCCATCTTATGAGGCAGGATGGAAAGATATAGAGGGCACAAGAGTGGAAGGAATACCTTTACTTTCAATATTAATGGATAAGCATTTAGAAAGTCAGAGTCAGAGAGTCAGAGAGTCTTTATTGTCATTTGCACCGCATGTGGTACATGTGATGAAAACGAGATTATGTACACGGGGTCCCAGTTACATCCACATTTACAAGAGGAAGTGAGGATACCACAGGATTCAATACAACACACAATGCTGGAGTGTTGGGAAAAGATAGTGAAAATGTGTAAATTAGGTAATCAAACTAAAATACTCAGATGATGCGCCTTTGACTCAGCTTTTAAGCCAAACAAGATAGATGGAAGATTTAGAGGATGGATCCCAAAAGGATTGACCACTTACTATTCATTTACCCAGAAGGGGGTGTTTAGGAGTTTTGAGGAGCTTCAGAGGTGTAACGAGTTGGAAAGAGACGACTTCTACCGATATTTACAGGTCCGGGCCTACTTCAATCAGAATTTACAAGAAAAATGGGAAACAGCTGGTTCTAGTTTTTTTAATGTGTTTTTGAACTTGATAAAATCAGACTCTTGTACAAAACTTATTTCTAGATTATATAATGGTATTTTAGCATCCGAACAAGGTGACACAGAGTACATCAGAAATAGGTGGGTAAGGGAAGGAAATTTAATTATTACTTCGGAAGGCTGTGAAAGGATCAATAAATTACACTGGATAACTTCGAGCTCCAACACATGGAGAGAGTTTTGTTGGAAAAACACTAGTCGTTATTTTTTTACTCCAGCTCAGAAAAAACATCAAGGCAAGGGAGACACCTGCTGGAGACTCTGTGGGACAAGCGGGGCTAATCATTTTCATATCTTTTGGGATTGTCCAGTGATTAAAATATTCTGGGAACAGTTATGTGATCACTTATATAACATTTTTATGGAGAAATTCCAGTGTAAATGTGAAACCTTGTACCTAGGAGACATGCCATGTGAGAACTGGTCTCTGAAAGATAAAAAACTGTTGTTAATCCTTCTGGCAGCAAGCAAAAAGACGATTACTAGAAAATGGCTGAAACCGGAGGCACCTCGAGGACTGGATTAAAGTCGTACAGGACATTTATATTTTGGAGAAATTGTCATTCTCCATTAAAGGTCAAAGGGAATCATTTTTCAGGATTTGGTCAAAGTGGACAAACTATGTAAAACCAGTATTCCCTGTTGATTAAGCAAGTTTGTCACAGGATAAAAGTGATGGGATATTGAGCAATCCCCTGATTAAATTCTAATAATCTGTGATACCAATTGTTTTCCTCACACCATTGGAAGAAGAGAGAAAGCTCTAGACATCAAACCCTCAACCTACTTGCATGGCGTTTCTTTTTCTTTTGTGTTGTTGTTCGTTCTGATTTGTTCAGTTTGATGTTCCAAAAAAAAAATTCGGATTAGCAGATGTTTATTCCTTACTCACATTGTTGAAGTGGAATTTGAATTATGCACAAAATGTTTATTTTTGTAAGATATGCTTTTTCGAAAAAAAAGAGAAAAGAAATGTTTCGTCTTTCGTCCAAAATACTTCCTCAGTCTGAGCTGCTGTATTCAGCGCAGTCTTATAAATAGCACCCTCTCACAGTGGATCAACCAGTTGGCTGATGACAGCCTGAAACCAGTTGCTCACATGATCAAGGAGGACCATCAGCCTAACGATGGATCGTTAGCACCCTGATGGTTGTTGGCTATTCACAGAGGGCTGAGTGATACTAGCAATAACAGCATTGTAATGCTTGGTTTATACTTCTGTCTTGCGTCTTTTACCCCCCGTTGAGTGAAAACAGGTAGCGCAACTTCTGGCTGCACTCCCGCTGTGATCCCCCGGTGACAGCCCGTCTTGTACGTGGCCCCCAAGCAGAACTGCAAAATGTTTGTTCACTCAACGGGGGGTAAAAGACGTAAGACAGGGAGTCTTGCGGAGTATAACCCAGAGGGTGACAGTTGTTGGGGACAATGACAGGCAAAGGTAGAGAGCTGGCGGACATAATGCACAGAAGAAAGGTAGATGTTTTATGTGTCCAAGAGACCAAGTGGAATGGCAGCAAGGCTCACAGCATTGGAGCAGGGTTCAAACTGTTTTACCATGGTGTGGATAGAAAGAGAAATGGAGTAGGGGTGGTCCTGAAGGAGGAGTTGGCAAAGAATGTAGTAGAGGTGAAGAGAGTGTCAGATAGGGTGATGTGTCTGAAGGTAGAAGTAGAAGGTCTGATGCTAAACATAGTCAGTGGTTATGCTCCACAGGTTGGATGTGATGGGGAGGAGAAAGATACATTTTGGAAAGATTTGGATGAAGTGATAGAGAGTATTCCCAGGGAGGAAAGAGTGGTGATTGGAGCAGACCTGAATGGACATGTTGGTGAAGGAAACAGAGGGGATGAGGAAGTGATGGGTAGGTTTGGTGTCAAGGAAAGAAACCAGGAAGGACAGATGGTGGTGGATTTTACCAAGAGAATGGAAATGGCTATAGTCAATACCTATTTCCAAAAGAGGGAGGAACATAGAGTGATCTATGACGCCAAATTTACACTACATGCGTTCCGGCTCCGCCCCGCTCCGGTCCGACCTCCGCAGCAAATACGCACCCATTATAATCAATGAGAGAATTTACACTGGCTCCGCACGGCGGCGGCGAGCTGCGGAGAGCGGACGGCAGTCCGTCAAAATTAGAAATATTTCTATTTCTGCCGGACGCCGGAGCTGTGCCGGAGTCAACTTTTGAAGATTACGTCGCACCAACAGGAAAAGGAACGAGCACAACTTCCGTATTTACAAAATAAAATCACCACGGGCGGACTTAATCCTAGCTCTATACGGATTTATTTGTACAAAAATGCTTTCAAACTATCATTTATGACTACGCCTACAAACGCAATACAATAAATAAATAAATAAATAAAGTATTTTATTCTGAAATGTAATACATCACTTCCTGTTGCTCAAACCATGTCCTGTCGCTCATTTACGAGAGAAGATCAAGGCAGCAGTCTCTACTGTTGTTCTCCTTCTTCCACCGAATGAATTGTTTTGTTCTGACTTACTTATTTATCACTTGATTTATCGCGCAATCTCGTAATTCCCGCGCATGCGTCTCGGAGCGGCGCATCCAGGCGGACCTGAGCGGAGCGGAGGTAGTGTAAACTGGACTTGCTGCGACCTGCGGAGCGGGGCGGAGCCGGACCGCATGTAGTGTAAATTTGGCGTAAGAGTGGAGGAAGGAGTACAGGTCGACTACATTCTGTGTAGAAGAGGAAACCTGAGGGAGATTGGAGACTGTAAGGTTGTAGCAGGGGAGAGCATGGCCAGACAGCATCGGATGGTTGTGTGTAGAATGACTGTTGTTGCGAAGAAGAGAAAAAAGTAAAATCAGAGAAGAAGACCAAATGGTGGAAGCTAAAGAAGGAAGAATGTTGTGAGAAATTCAGAGACGAGCTGTTAAAGGCTCTGGGTGGTAAGAAAGAGCTTCCAAGTGACTGGGCTACTACAGCAACAGTAATTAGAGAGACAGGTAGGAAGGTACTTGGTGTGTCATCTGGACAGAGAATGGATGATAAGGAAACCTGGTGGTGGAATAGTGAAGTGCAGGACGCCATTCAAAGAAAGAGATTAGCCAAGAAGAAATATGACAGTGAGAGGACTGAAGAGAGGAGACAGGAATATAAGGAGATGGGACATAGAGCAAAGAGGGAAGTAGCTAAGGCAAAGCAGAGGGCGTACAATGAGTTGTATGGGAGACTGGACACTAAAGAGGGCGAGAAGGACTTGTACCGATTGGCAAGACAGAGGGATCAGGCTGGAAAGGATGTGCAGCAGGTTAGGCTTATTAAAGATGGGAATGGGAATGTTCTAACAAGTGAGGAGAGTGTGATGGGTAGATGGAAGGATTACTTTGAGGAGCTAATGAATGAAGAGAATGAAAGAGAAAGAAGAGTGGAGGTCATAGAAACTGTGGACCAGGAAGTGGGAAAGATTAGTGAGGGTGAAGTCCGGAAAGCTCTGAAAAGAATGAAGAAGGGGAAGGCAGTAGGACCTGATGACATACCAGTGGAGGTTTGGAAATGTCTTGGAGAGATGGCAGTGAGGTTTTTGACTCAAATATTTAATGGAATATTTGAGGGTGAGAAAATGCCTGAAGAATGGAGAAGAAGTGTGCTGGTTCCCATTTTTAAGAACAAGGGTGATGTACAGAGTTGTAGCAACTACAGGGGAATTAAGTTGATGAGCCACACAATGAAGATCTGGGAGAGAGTTGTGAAAGGAAGGCTTAGACAAGAGGTGATTATCTGTGAGCAGCAGTATGGTACAGAGTTGTAGCAACTACAGGGGAATTAAGTTGATGAGTCACACAATGAAGATCTGGGAGAGAATTGTGGAAGGAAGGCTTAGACAAGAGGTGACTATCTGTGAGCAGCAGTATGGTTTCATGCCAAGAAAGAACACCACATATGCATCTTTGCTTTGAGGATGTTGATGGAGAAGTACAGGGAGCAGAGATGCTCACAAGTCATTTTTTGCAAGTCCAAGTCAAGTCTCTAGTCTCTGATCTCAAGTCCAAGTCAAGTCTCAAGTCATTGATCTCAAGTCCATGTCAAGTCCCTAATATTTGAGTGACACAGTGAATGAATGTATGCTATTCCTTCGCAAACAATGGACATTAAATGTCTCTCCTTTTAAAAATATCCAGGTTAACATTAGGTTAACACACTGACGCTAAGCTTGTTTGTAGCAGCTGCTAACAACCTTTTAGGCAGTGACTACACGTTACAGCTTATTTTTATCTGAATGTAGAGGCCAAAACATTACATTAAATGTCTCTCCTCAATTCAATTCAGTTCAGTTTATTTATACTGTATAGCTCCAAGTCACAAGTTGTCTCAGGGCACTGAACAGAAACAATCAAATATAAAAATAATAAGTTAACAGAAACTGTAATATAAAAATAATAAGTCAACAGAAACTTTAAAGGTTCAGTATGCAGTTTCTGTAGAACTGCAGCAGTTAGAAATATTTTCAACAGGCAAAGCATTCTGATCCCTCCCCCTCAGAGCCATATGTGGCTCTGCCCCCTTGTGGTCTGTTGAATTTCAAATTCAAGCTCTGTTTTTATTGGCTGATTCAAATTCAAGCTCTGTTTTTATTGGCTGTTAAACTCTGTTTTTATTGGCTGGTTACAAACTCTGTTTTTATTGGCTGGAAAATGGCGGGTCACCTTTTCTTTTTAGAAATGCTTATTTACCACCTGGAGAAGCAAGGGGACAATATTTTTTTTAAAAATTCAGAGATTACCTGGCTAACATCAGTCTGTCAGGAGGTAGTGACAGAGTGAAGAAATATGTTCATAAAAAAAGCTACATACTGCAGCTTTAATATAAAAATAATGGTAACACTATTTATCTGAGGAGACTGCTTTGAGTTTAACTCCATGTTATAAAAAAGCTACAGTAGTTAGCCAGAGTTATTTCAGGATGACTACTTACTATGAATTTCTCACAGGGCAGATTAGAGCCAACATGGAGGACTCACCAACATATACAGTATTATTATTATTATACATATAATATTGTCCAGTGTCTGATGCTGCAGTCATGTTACTGAGCTCCCACTGATGGGCTAACCTGGTTCCACCACAGCAGCAGGATCTTCAGACAGAACAGCTGGTGGGATGTCCTGGTATCTGCAGCCCTCTCTCCATTTGTTTCTTCATGGACATGGAGCTGTGAAATTATGTTGTGCCTCTTCCTCAGCAAAAAGTTCCTCCAGTGGAGACTTTCTGGACAGACTGCAGGAAGTTCCTAAACAAACAACAGGTTTATCAGTATTATCAGTAAAAAGAGATTATTAAATCATTTTTAAGACTGAGAATGTATACAATTATTAGCTCTGTTGTTATTGCCTAACTAACCTATTCAATAATTCTTCAAACTGTGACATTCACTCATAATGGAATGAAAGAGAACATAAACAGAAATTATATAATAATGAAAACTAGAGACATTAAAACATTTTAAAAGACACAGAGAACTTTAAATGAATTAAGAATGTTAATAAGTGTTGGATTTGAGTGCAATGTAAGTGCAATCCATGGTTGAATTGAATCCACATCTGAAAAGGGATGCAACCTTTTCACAACATATGCTGTAACTGTTTTGTGGCACTCGGTTACACTGACGTATTTACCTTGGACAGTCACTGGTGAACACTGTGAAGCCATTTCAGGTCGTTTGTCTAAGAAAAAAAACGAGCTAACGTTAGCATCGTGTTTGTATTTGAGCTGACTTACCGCTTTAAGCGGAGTATAACTTGTTAGCTGCCTTAATGTTGGTATGAGACTAGTTTATAGTTTATTTATTTACCTGATGGAGCCGAAGAGGTAGCGATTAGCGAAAAGTTCGGCGGAGCGTTTTGCAGACGGACCACTCTGTACTTCCGGTCGGATACGAAGCGAAAATAATCTGGTGGAGCGCGTCAAAGACGGGACACTATTTTACTTCTCCACCCTCCTTTGCATGATAGAAAATTATTGCAAGTGCTGCACTGACCTGACTGGTCATTTTATTAATTAGTACGCTTTCGATCCCGGAGGCACACTTCCGGTGGATTCTTCTTCGTTGGTTTTCGGCGGCGGCTACTTCCGGTCGGCTAACTAAACTAGCATCGAACATTGGAATCGCAAATTAATATTTTGAACGATTTCGGGAAAACCGGACAGTTAGTCCCGGTTCCGAACGATTCTCGATGCCCAACCCTATTCACGAGTCTCAAATGGCGAGTCCGAGTCGAGTTGGAAGTCTTTTGAATGCAAGTCCGAGTCGAGTCTGAAGTCTCTGTTTTTGCGACTTAAGTGCGACTCGAGTCCGAGTCCCAAACTCGAGTCCCCATCTCTGACAGAGAGGGTCAGAAAGAACTCCATTGTGTGTTTGTGGATTTAGAAAAAGCATATGACAGGGTGCCAAGAGAGGAGGTGTGGTATTGCATGAGGAAATCTGGAGTGGCAGAAAAGTATGTTAGACTGGTACAGGACATGTATGAAGACAGCAGGACAGTGGTGAGATGTGCTGTAGGAGTGACAGATAGCTTCAAGGTGGAGGTGGGATTGCATCAAGGATCGGCTCTGAGCCCCTTCTTGTTTGCTCTGGTGATGGACCGACTAACAGATGAGGTCAGGCAGGAATCCCCATGGACTATGATGTTTGCAGATGACATTGTGATCTGTGGTGAGAACAGGGAACAGGTGGAAGAGAACTTGGAGAGGTGGAGGTATTCACTTGAAAGAAGAGGAATGAAAGTCAGCCGTAGTAAGACAGAGTACATGTGTGTGAATGAGAGGGAGGAGGTGGAACAGTGAGGCTACAAGGAGCAGAGGTCACAAAGGTGCAGGACTTCAAGTACTTGGGGTCCACTGTCCAGGAAAATGGGGAATGTGGTAAAGAGGTGAAGAAGAGAGTCCAGGCAGGATGGAGTGATGGAGAAAAGTTTCAGGAGTGATTTGTGACAAAAAGGTGTCAGCAAAGGTCAAAGGAAAAGTTTACAAGACAGTGGTGAGACCAGCTATGTTGTATGGTCTGGAGACAGAGACATGGACAAAAAGACAGGAGAAAGAACTGGAAGTAGCAGAAATGAAGATGCTGAGGTTCTCCTTAGGAGTGACAAGGATGGATAAGATCAGGAATGAGATCATCAGAGGTACAGCACATGTTGAACAACTGGGAGATAAAGTTAGGGAGGCCAGACTGAGATGGTTTGGACATGTCCAGAGGAGGGACAGTGGGTATATTGGTAGAAGGATGTTAGAAATGCAGCTGCCAGGAAAAAGACAAAGAGGGAGGCCAAAGAGGAGATATATGGATGCAGTTAGAGAGGACATGAAGGTAGTTGGAGTGAGGACAGAGGATGCAGAGGACAGAGTGAGGTGGAGGAGGATGACTCGCTGTGGCGACCCCTGAAAAGGGAAAAGCCGAAAGAAGAAGAAGAAGAAGAAGAAGAAGAAGAAGAAGAGGAGGACAGTTGAACCCGGAGGCCTCCACCTCTGTTTAATGATGGACGGTTTCTTTTCACAAAGATGGCCTCCTTTACTCCTCTCTCAAACCATCGTTCCTCTCTATCAAGGATGTGAACATCTTCATCCCTGAAAGAGTGACCTCTGACCTGGAGATGAGTGTAGACCACAGAGTCCTGACCTGATGATGTTGATCTTCTGTGCTGGTCCATCCTTTTGGCCAGTGGCTGTTTAGTTTCCCCGATATAAGACTGATCACCCTCCTGACACTGAACAACATACACAATATTACTCTGTTTGTGCCGGGGGACTGGATCTTTGGGATGAACCAGTCTTTAATGTATTTTGGGGTTTAAAAGCCACTGGGACGTTGTGTTTAGAAAATAAACGTCTCAATGTCTCTGAAACTCCTGCAACATCTGGAATGACCACTGGTCTGGGTCTGGGTTCCTTCTTTTCACCTGATGGCTGCTGGAGTCCTGTTTCAGACCTCCTGAACGTACTCCTTACTTCAGCTGAGGTCACGCTGAGAAGCTATCAGTATCTCCACAGTGAAAAGGTCGGTGGTGTTTTGTTAAAAGTGGTGGGACACAATCTTCTTGACCTTAAATCAGACACAGAGCCAGACAAAGTCTTAAAGTCTCCATCACTGAGTTTGGGTTCATTACAGAGAAATAATAAAACTGAAGATGAACAAAGTCTATAAATCTGTGACCTCCATCACCTGAAATCAGACCTGATGTTCTCGTCACTGTTTTCAATCTTCCTGAGGATCCATCGTCTCTTCTCCGGTGGTTTATTGTAGTCCAGACACAAAGTAGCAGGTTTTCCTCCATCGGCCGTTTGTCCACAAAGTGAAATGAGTTCACATGCAGAGTTTCTGGGTGGTGTCTTCAAATTCAAATTGTTCAGACACGTTCTTCTTCATTCCTCCTCTGTAGGTAGAAGATGAAACTATAGCTCTTTTCACAGGAACTCTCTTTGTTCTGGTCCATGTTCAAACTCTGTTGTTGTAGCCACTGATTTAGTTTGGTCTGGTTGTTCTGCAGCCCTGAACACAACAGGTACCTGAACGCAGCACGGCTACTTTATAAACTTTATGGTTGTTAAATACATGTGAACAAAACAAAAACATGTTTTATCTGCTGAACTGAATGTAAATAAACCGCGGTCCATGCTCCACCACCATGGTTAACCAACGCTGACTGCTACTTCCTGTCTGACAGGAAGTTGTGCCAGAACCATTCATACAGAAGAGCCCCCAGGAAGGAGGTGGATGATTCTACTTTGATCTTTGAAGTAACAGAGCTCGTTTATGTTGCAGGAGAAAAGAGTGAAGAAGAACCGTCAGGACGTAGAGAAGGACATGGAGTTGATCAACCAGGAGAAACAGGAGAAACTGGACCAGCTGGAGGTGGTGGTTCCTCTCCACCTCAACCAGGTAAAACTAAATCACTGCCTGCAGGAACATCACAAGATACTAATGGGGCGGGGCGGC
>JBBPBX010012714.1:0-22675 GCA_038048925.1 Garcialebias charrua | reverse complement strand
GTTTTCTGCCTCTTCACAGGAAGTGGAATGTGTTTCTTCCTTTTCACAGGAAGGGGAACATGTTCTCTGCCTCTTCACAGGAAGTGGAATGTGTTTCTTCCTCTTCACAGGAAGTTGAACGTGTTTTCTGCCTCATCGCAGGAAGTGGAATGTGTTTCTCCCTCTTCACAGGAAGTGGAATGTGTTTCTTCCTCTTCACAGGAAGTGGAATGTGTTTCTTCCTCTTCACAGGAAGTGGAATGTGTTTCTTCCTCTTCACAGTAAGTGGAATGTGTTTCTTCCTTTTCACAGGAAGGGGAACGTGTTCTCTGCCTCTTCACAGGAAGTGGAATGTGTTTTCTGCCTCTTCACAGGAAGTTGAACGTGTTTTCTGCCTCATCACAGGAAGTGGAATGTGTTTCTTCCTCTTCACAGGAAGTGGAATGTGTTTCTTCCTCTTCACAGTAAGTGGAATGTGTTTCTTCCTCTTCACAGGAAGTGGAATGTGTTTCTTCCTCTTCACAGGAAGTTGAACGTGTTTTCTGCCTCATCACAGGAAGTTGAATGTGTTTCTTCCTCTTCACAGGAAGTGGAATGTGTTTCTGCCTCTTCACAGGAAGTGGAATGTGTTTCTTCCTCTTCACAGGAAGGGGAATGTGTTTCTTCCTCTTCACAGGAAATTGAATGTGTTTCTTCCTCTTCACAGGAAGGGGAACGTGTTCCCTGCCTCTTCACAGGAAGTGGAACGTGTTTTCTTCCTCTTCACAGGAATTTGAATGTGTTTCTTCCTCTTCACAGGAAGTGGAATGTGTTTCTTCCTCTTCACAGGAAGTTGAATGTGTTTCTTCCTCTTCACAGGAAGGGGAATATGTTTCTTCCTCTTCACAGGAAGGGGAATGTGTTTCTTCCTCTTCACAGGAAGGGGAACGTGTTTCTTCCTCTTCACAGGAAGTTGAATGTGTTTCTTCCTCTTCACAGGAAGTTGAATGTGTTTCTTCCTCTTCACAGGAAGTGGAATGTGTTTCTTCCTCTTCACAGGAAGTGGAATGTGTTTCTTCCTCTTCACAGGAAGTTGAATGTGTTTCTTCCTCTTCACAAGAAGTGGAACATGTTTTCTGCCTCTTTACAGGAAGTTGAACGTGTTTTCTGCCTCATCACAGGAAGTGGAATGTGTTTCTTCCTCTTCACAGGAAGTGGAATGTGTTTCTTCCTCTTCACAGGAAGTCAAACGTGTTTCTTCCTCTTCACAGGAAGTGGAATGTGTTTCTTCCTCTTCACAGGAAGTTGAATGTGTTTCTTCCTCTTCACAGGAAGTGGAACGTGTTTCTTCCTCTTCACAGGAAGTGGAACATGTTTTCTGCTTCATCACAGGAAGTTGAACATGTTTTCTGCCTCATCACAGGAAGTGGAATGTGTTTCTTTCTCTTCACAGGAAGTGGAATGTGTTTCTTCCTCTTCACAGGAAGTGGAACATGTTTTCTGCCTCTTCACAGGAAGTTGAACGTTTTCTGCCTCATCACAGGAAGTGGAATGTGTTTCTTTCTCTTCACAGGAAGTGGAATGTGTTTCTTCCTCTTCACAGGAAGTGGAATGTGTTTCTTCCTCTTCACAGGAAGTGGAATGTGTTTCTTCCTCTTCACAGGAAGTGAACATGTTTTCTGCCTCATGGCAGGAAGTGGAACATGTTTTTTGCCTTTTCACAGGAAGTTGAACATGTTTTCTGCCTTTTCACAGGAAGTTGAACATGTTTTCTGCCTCATCACAGGAAGTGGAATGTGTTTCTTTCTCTTCACAGGAAGTGGAATGTGTTTCTTCCTCTTCACAGGAAGTGGAATGTGTTTCTTCCTCTTCACAGGAAGTGGAACATGTTTTCTGCCTCTTCACAGGAAGTTGAACATGTTTTCTGCTTCATCACAGGAAGTGGAATGTGTTTCTTTCTCTTCACAGGAAGTGGAATGTGTTTCTTCCTCTTCACAGGAAGTGGAATGTGTTTCTTCCTCTTCACAGGAAGTTGAACATGTTTTCTGCCTCTTCACAGGAAGTTGAACATGTTTTCTGCCTCTTCACAGGAAGTGGAATGTGTTTCTTTCTCTTCACAGGAAGTTGAACATGTTTTCTGCCTCTTCACAGGAAGTGGAATGTGTTTCTTCCTCTTCACAGGAAGTTGAACATGTTTTTTGCCTCTTCACAGGAAGTTGAACATGTTTTCTGCCTCATTGCAGGAAGTGGAACATGTTTTCTGCCTCATTGCAGGAAGTGGAACGTGTTTTCTGCCTCTTCACAGGAAGTGGAAGATGTTTTCTGCCTCATTGCAGGAAGTGGAACGTGTTTTCTGCCTCTTCACAGGAAGTGGAACATGTTTTCTGCCTCTTCACAGGAAGTTGAACATGTTTTCTGCCTCATTGCAGGAAGTGGAACATGTTTTCTGCCTCTTCACAGGAAGTTGAACGTGTTTTCTGCCTCTTCACAGGAAGTTGAACATGTTTTCTGCCTCTTCACAGGAAGTGGAACATGTTTTCTGCCTCTTCACAGGAAGTGGAACGTGTTTTCTGCCTCTTCACAGGAAGTTGAACATGTTTTCTGCCTCATTGCAGGAAGCGGAACATGTTTTCTGCCTCTTCACAGGAAGTTGAACATGTTTTCTGCCTCTTCACAGGAAGTGGAACATGTTTTCTGCCTCATTGCAGGAAGTGGAACGTGTTTTCTGCCTCTTCACAGGAAGTTGAACATGTTTTCTGCCTCATCACAGGAAGTGGAATGTGTTTCTTCCTCTTCACAGGAAGTGGAATGTGTTTCTTCCTCTTCACAGGAAGTGGAACATGTTTTCTGCCTCATTGCAGGAAGTGGAACGTGTTTTCTGCCTCTTCACAGGAAGTTGAACATGTTTTCTGCCTCATCACAGGAAGTGGAATGTGTTTCTTCCTCTTCACAGGAAGTGGAATGTGTTTCTTCCTCTTCACAGGAAGTTGAACATGTTTTCTGCCTCATCACAGGAAGTGGAATGTGTTTCTTTCTCTTCACAGGAAGTGGAATGTGTTTCTTCCTCTTCACAGGAAGTTGAACATGTTTTCTGCCTCATCACAGGAAGTTGAACGTGTTTCTTCCTCTTCACAGGAAGTGGAATGTGTTTCTTCCTCTTCACAGGAAGTTGAACATGTTTTCTGCCTCATCACAGGAAGTGGAATGTGTTTCTTCCTCTTCACAGGAAGTGGAATGTATTTCTTTCTCTTCACAGGAAGTGGAATGTGTTTCTTCCTCTTCACAGGAAGTGGAATGTATTTCTTTCTCTTCACAGGAAGTGGAATGTGTTTCTTCCTCTTCGCAGGAAGTGGAATGTGTTTCTTCCTCTTCGCAGGAAGTTGAACATGTTTTCTTCCTCTTCACAGGAAGTGGAACATGTTTTCTTCCTCTTCACAAGAAGCGGAATGTGTTTCTTTCTCTTCACAGGAAGTTGAACATGTTTTCTGCCTCATCACAGGAAGTGGAATGTGTTTCTTCCTCTTCACAGGAAGTTGAACATGTTTTCTGCCTCATCACAGGAAGTGGAATGTGTTTCTTCCTCTTCACAGGAAGTGGAACATGTTTTCTTCCTCTTCACAGGAAGCGGAACATGTTTTATGCCTCATCACAGGAAGTGGAACGTGTTTTCTGCCTCATCGCAGGAAGTGGAACGTGTTTTCTGCCTCATCGCAGGAAGTAGAAAGTGTTTTGTGTTTTAAAGTATGTTTGTAAACTTCAGAGGAGGGTGGAGGAAGCGCAGGAGGCCAAGATGTTGGCGATCCAGAAGCACTCAGAAGTTCTGAGGAGCACCATTCACCTCCAGGATCAGAAGACGGAGCTGTCAGCCAAACTCGACGCCCGGCAGAAGAAAGTGGTAAACCAGCACAAGTTACCGTGCAGTAAACACAACAACAGTTTTAATACATAAACTTTGTTTAAGGACCCATTTACACGGACACAGCAGAGCAAACGTGGGCTTTTTTCAGATGTTGATTAGAGGAAAAGATCTACGTTGACACGGTCCGCTTTAGTTGTTTACATGGAACCACATCAACCCCGCTGAATCCGCTGTAGTTACCGTGCCAGGTCATTACCGTTTTTTCCGGCCTTTAAGTCGCTCCGCCCCATAAGTCACTTTTGTCCAATATGTCCAATAAATTGGAAAAATCCATAAACAGGTTGCATCTATTACGCGTCTCCGCTGACAACCCGAAATGTGGGCCGATGTTTTGCCCTGCTGCAAATGGCGGCCACAGAGCGAGCGAGCACGGAAGGACTTTAACAAGATTAACATGGTAAAAACAATTATTTGTTTGCTGAAAATTATAGCAAAGATGTGTCTTAGCTTAACCGTTCCTCAATAAATTCACGTAATGGTCAAATCAGCTGGATTTAAATTGTTTCGCTTTGATGTCTTCCAAACGGTCGCTCGCGCTGCGAAAATAAATTATAAATAAATCGAATTTTCGCTCAAACATCTCCTAAAGCTAATGGGCTGTAAATGTCCATCCAGTGATTACTTTCTGTAAGTTTTATCAAAATCTGTTGTGTGGTTCATGAGATATTTTGCTAACAAGGTAACAGTAGTTCAGAGCTCCAGAGTTTAGGAGGCCGGGCTGCGACAGAGTGAGTCCGAGCAGAGGAGGCTTCTGTCGGACACATGAGCTGGGAACGGTCGGTGGACCCTAGTGCCGAAAGTGGTACTGCTCCATTTTTTTCGTCAGAATGAATGGAAACGGTCATATCTCAGCCAAAAATTGGTCTAAAAATATGGGGGGGAAATCCATAAATATGTCGCTTCGCCCCATAAATCGCAGGACATGAAAATTTGTAAAAAAAAAAACTGCAACTTATAGGCCGGAAATTACGGTAGTTGGTGCTGTGAACTTTGTACATTCACCTAATACACATGTTAGTTGCCTGGAAGTGCTCTCAGTAAGGTCCTTCCTCTGAGCTGAAAGCCCAGTAACAACAAAACTTAAAGCTGGGTTTTGGATACGAGTCTACGGATTTGATGCCAATCGGACCGTTTCATCTAACAGCTTGGTCACTGAGCGGACCAGCACTGATGAGGATGATACTTCCTACTCCATGATAATAATCAGAAGCCATCGAGCAATGCTACAGGTTGCTACGTTCTTAATTTTTCATTCAACCTTTATTTAGTCAGGTAAATCTCATTGAGCCTCGTGGACTCATTTACAAGAGAGACCTGCTAGAATTTCAAACGGTCAGGAGGAACAAACTCTCCTGCCTGGTGTAGCGACTTCATCTTCTTTCTTTTGGGTTTGGGTTTGGGTGGGGGAACAAGGAGTCCCCGGTTGTTTGCATGTTCTGTTCATGTGCACAAACCATGACATGTTGCGTTTTAACCGGGTACGATGAACTTAATAATGTTAGCTTGTGTTTACTTCAGTTATACAACGACCAACTGAGTTTTTATTTTTCCTGCGAGGAGAACTTGCCCTCCCACCAGAAGCGGACCGGTTCTGAACCATACACCTAAAGCCCGAGGCTCATGGTGCAGGAGGATGTCAAAGAGAGATGTTGGATCAACCATTCATTTAAATTCTCCTCAGTCCTTTTATTCAATCCATTCAGTGCTTTAAGCCTGAACGAGCCAGATAAACAACATGGCGTCAGTACCAGGATGACATCAGAGAGGACAGTTCATGTAGTTTACAGTTCAGTAACGTGTTTTTAATCATATGTTCAGTTTAATTATCAGTGTTTGTGTGACATACAGTTGTGGTGTTGAATAAATAAATACAAATTAAACCTTTGAGTTAATAATTAGCTAAATGTTTTGTATCTTTTTCACATTACTTGAACTTACATAATGTCCAGATAGCTTCATTGTAACTCCTTTCACTAACATAAAAACTTTATTATTGTTAAACTGATATTATTTAGCACATTTAGCATGTTATAGTCCAGCGCCACGCGTAAAAGACACGCCTGCTTCGACAGGCTCGTGAGCGATTTTAAACTGGATTCGACCGGTCAGTCTCTCCAGCTTGTCCTGGGTCTTCCCCGGGGTCTCCTCCCAGTCAGACACGCCCGAACCACCTCAACTGTTTCGTCTGGATGTGGAGGAGCAGTGGTTCTCCTCTGGATGTGGAGGAGCAGTGGTTCTCCTCTGGATGTGGAGGAGCAGTGGTTCTCCTCTGGATGTGGAGGAGCAGTGGTTCTCCTCTGGATGTGGAGGAGCAGTGGTTCTCCTCTGGATGTGGAGGAGCAGTGGTTCTCCTCTGGATGTGGAGGAGCAGTGGTTCTCCTCTGGATGTGGAGGAGCAGTGGTTCTCCTCTGGATGTGGAGGAGCAGTGGTTCTCCTCTGGATGTGGAGGAGCAGTGGTTCTCCTCTGGATGTGGAGGAGCAGTGGTTCTCCTCTGGATGTGGAGGAGCAGTGGTTCTCCTCTGGATGAGGAGGAGCAGTGGTTCTCCTCTGGATGAGGAGGAGCAGTGGTTCTCCTCTGGATGTGGAGGAGCAGTGGTTCTCCTCTGGATGTGGAGGAGCAGTGGTTCTCCTCTGGATGTGGAGGAGCAGTGGTTCTCCTCTGGATGTGGAGGAGCAGTGGTTCTCCTCTGGACGTGGAGGAGCAGTGGTTCTCCTCTGGAGTGGAGGAGCAGTGGTTCTCCTCTGGATGTGGAGGAGCAGTGGTTCTCCTCTGGATGTGGAGGAGCAGTGGTTCTCCTCTGGATGTGGAGGAGCAGTGGTTCTCCTCTGGATGTGGAGGAGCAGTGGTTCTCCTCTGGATGTGGAGGAGCAGTGGTTCTCCTCTGGATGTGGAGGAGCAGTGGTTCTCCTCTGGATGTGGAGGAGCAGTGGTTCTCCTCTGGATGTGGAGGAGCAGTGGTTCTCCTCTGGATGTGGAGGAGCAGTGGTTCTCCTCTGGATGTGGAGGAGCAGTGGTTCTCCTCTGGATGTGGAGGAGCAGTGGTTCTCCTCTGGATGTGGAGGAGCAGTGGTTCTCCTCTGGATGTGGAGGAGCAGTGGTTCTCCTCTGGATGTGGAGGAGCAGTGGTTCTCCTCTGGATGAGGAGGAGCAGTGGTTCTCCTCTGGATGAGGAGGAGCAGTGGTTCTCCTCTGGATGTGGAGGAGCAGTGGTTCTCCTCTGGATGTGGAGGAGCAGTGGTTCTCCTCTGGATGTGGAGGAGCAGTGGTTCTCCTCTGGATGTGGAGGAGCAGTGGTTCTCCTCTGGATGTGGAGGAGCAGTGGTTCTCCTCTGGATGTGGAGGAGCAGTGGTTCTCCTCTGGATGTGGAGGAGCAGTGGTTCTCCTCTGGATGTGGAGGAGCAGTGGTTCTCCTCTGGATGTGGAGGAGCAGTGGTTCTCCTCTGGATGTGGAGGAGCAGTGGTTCTCCTCTGGATGTGGAGGAGCAGTGGTTCTCCTCTGGATGTGGAGGAGCAGTGGTTCTCCTCTGGATGTGGAGGAGCAGTGGTTCTCCTCTGGATGTGGAGGAGCAGTGGTTCTCCTCTGGATGTGGAGGAGCAGTGGTTCTCCTCTGGATGTGGAGGAGCAGTGGTTCTCCTCTGGATGTGGAGGAGCAGTGGTTCTCCTCTGGATGTGGAGGAGCAGTGGTTCTCCTCTGGATGTGGAGGAGCAGTGGTTCTCCTCTGGATGAGGAGGAGCAGTGGTTCTCCTCTGGATGAGGAGGAGCAGTGGTTCTCCTCTGGATGTGGAGGAGCAGTGGTTCTCCTCTGGATGTGGAGGAGCAGTGGTTCTCCTCTGGATGTGGAGGAGCAGTGGTTCTCCTCTGGATGTGGAGGAGCAGTGGTTCTCCTCTGGATGTGGAGGAGCAGTGGTTCTCCTCTGGATGTGGAGGAGCAGTGGTTCTCCTCTGGATGTGGAGGAGCAGTGGTTCTCCTCTGGATGTGGAGGAGCAGTGGTTCTCCTCTGGATGTGGAGGAGCAGTGGTTCTCCTCTGGATGTGGAGGAGCAGTGGTTCTCCTCTGGATGTGGAGGAGCAGTGGTTCTCCTCTGGATGTGGAGGAGCAGTGGTTCTCCTCTGGATGTGGAGGAGCAGTGGTTCTCCTCTGGATGTGGAGGAGCAGTGGTTCTCCTCTGGATGTGGAGGAGCAGTGGTTCTCCTCTGGATGTGGAGGAGCAGTGGTTCTCCTCTGGATGTGGAGGAGCAGTGGTTCTCCTCTGGATGAGGAGGAGCAGTGGTTCTCCTCTGGATGAGGAGGAGCAGTGGTTCTCCTCTGGATGTGGAGGAGCAGTGGTTCTCCTCTGGATGTGGAGGAGCAGTGGTTCTCCTCTGGATGTGGAGGAGCAGTGGTTCTCCTCTGGATGTGGAGGAGCAGTGGTTCTCCTCTGGATGTGGAGGAGCAGTGGTTCTCCTCTGGATGTGGAGGAGCAGTGGTTCTCCTCTGGATGTGGAGGAGCAGTGGTTCTCCTCTGGATGTGGAGGAGCAGTGGTTCTCCTCTGGATGTGGAGGAGCAGTGGTTCTCCTCTGGACGTGGAGGAGCAGTGGTTCTCCTCTGGATGTGGAGGAGCAGTGGTTCTCCTCTGGATGTGGAGGAGCAGTGGTTCTCCTCTGGATGTGGAGGAGCAGTGGTTCTCCTCTGGATGTGGAGGAGCAGTGGTTCTCCTCTGGATGAGGAGGAGCAGTGGTTCTCCTCTGGATGTGGAGGAGCAGTGGTTCTCCTCTGGATGTGGAGGAGCAGTGGTTCTCCTCTGGATGTGGAGGAGCAGTGGTTCTCCTCTGGATGTGGAGGAGCAGTGGTTCTCCTCTGGATGTGGAGGAGCAGTGGTTCTCCTCTGGATGTGGAGGAGCAGTGGTTCTCCTCTGGATGTGGAGGAGCAGTGGTTCTCCTCTGGATGAGGAGGAGCAGTGGTTCTCCTCTGGATGAGGAGGAGCAGTGGTTCTCCTCTGGATGAGGAGGAGCAGTGGTTCTCCTCTGGATGTGGAGGAGCAGTGGTTCTCCTCTGGATGAGGAGGAGCAGTGGTTCTCCTCTGGATGTGGAGGAGCAGTGGTTCTCCTCTGGATGTGGAGGAGCAGTGGTTCTCCTCTGGATGTGGAGGAGCAGTGGTTCTCCTCTGGATGTGGAGGAGCAGTGGTTCTCCTCTGGATGAGGAGGAGCAGTGGTTCTCCTCTGGATGTGGAGGAGCAGTGGTTCTCCTCTGGATGTGGAGGAGCAGTGGTTCTCCTCTGGATGTGGAGGAGCAGTGGTTCTCCTCTGGATGTGGAGGAGCAGTGGTTCTCCTCTGGATGTGGAGGAGCAGTGGTTCTCCTCTGGATGTGGAGGAGCAGTGGTTCTCCTCTGGATGTGGAGGAGCAGTGGTTCTCCTCTGGATGTGGAGGAGCAGTGGTTCTCCTCTGGATGTGGAGGAGCAGTGGTTCTCCTCTGGATGTGGAGGAGCAGTGGTTCTCCTCTGGATGTGGAGGAGCAGTGGTTCTCCTCTGGATGTGGAGGAGCAGTGGTTCTCCTCTGGATGTGGAGGAGCAGTGGTTCTCCTCTGGATGTGGAGGAGCAGTGGTTCTCCTCTGGATGTGGAGGAGCAGTGGTTCTCCTCTGGATGTGGAGGAGCAGTGGTTCTCCTCTGGATGTGGAGGAGCAGTGGTTCTCCTCTGGATGAGGAGGAGCAGTGGTTCTCCTCTGGATGTGGAGGAGCAGTGGTTCTCCTCTGGATGTGGAGGAGCAGTGGTTCTCCTCTGGATGTGGAGGAGCAGTGGTTCTCCTCTGGATGTGGAGGAGCAGTGGTTCTCCTCTGGATGTGGAGGAGCAGTGGTTCTCCTCTGGATGTGGAGGAGCAGTGGTTCTCCTCTGGATGTGGAGGAGCAGTGGTTCTCCTCTGGATGTGGAGGAGCAGTGGTTCTCCTCTGGATGTGGAGGAGCAGTGGTTCTCCTCTGGATGTGGAGGAGCAGTGGTTCTCCTCTGGATGTGGAGGAGCAGTGGTTCTCCTCTGGATGTGGAGGAGCAGTGGTTCTCCTCTGGATGTGGAGGAGCAGTGGTTCTCCTCTGGATGTGGAGGAGCAGTGGTTCTCCTCTGGATGTGGAGGAGCAGTGGTTCTCCTCTGGATGAGGAGGAGCAGTGGTTCTCCTCTGGATGTGGAGGAGCAGTGGTTCTCCTCTGGATGTGGAGGAGCAGTGGTTCTCCTCTGGATGTGGAGGAGCAGTGGTTCTCCTCTGGATGAGGAGGAGCAGTGGTTCTCCTCTGGATGAGGAGGAGCAGTGGTTCTCCTCTGGATGAGGAGGAGCAGTGGTTCTCCTCTGGATGTGGAGGAGCAGTGGTTCTCCTCTGGATGAGGAGGAGCAGTGGTTCTCCTCTGGATGTGGAGGAGCAGTGGTTCTCCTCTGGATGTGGAGGAGCAGTGGTTCTCCTCTGGATGAGGAGGAGCAGTGGTTCTCCTCTGGATGAGGAGGAGCAGTGGTTCTCCTCTGGATGTGGAGGAGCAGTGGTTCTCCTCTGGATGTGGAGGAGCAGTGGTTCTCCTCTGGATGTGGAGGAGCAGTGGTTCTCCTCTGGATGAGGAGGAGCAGTGGTTCTCCTCTGGATGTGGAGGAGCAGTGGTTCTCCTCTGGATGTGGAGGAGCAGTGGTTCTCCTCTGGATGTGGAGGAGCAGTGGTTCTCCTCTGGATGTGGAGGAGCAGTGGTTCTCCTCTGGATGTGGAGGAGCAGTGGTTCTCCTCTGGATGTGGAGGAGCAGTGGTTCTCCTCTGGATGTGGAGGAGCAGTGGTTCTCCTCTGGATGTGGAGGAGCAGTGGTTCTCCTCTGGATGTGGAGGAGCAGTGGTTCTCCTCTGGATGAGGAGGAGCAGTGGTTCTCCTCTGGATGAGGAGGAGCAGTGGTTCTCCTCTGGATGTGGAGGAGCAGTGGTTCTCCTCTGGATGTGGAGGAGCAGTGGTTCTCCTCTGGATGTGGAGGAGCAGTGGTTCTCCTCTGGATGTGGAGGAGCAGTGGTTCTCCTCTGGATGTGGAGGAGCAGTGGTTCTCCTCTGGATGTGGAGGAGCAGTGGTTCTCCTCTGGATGTGGAGGAGCAGTGGTTCTCCTCTGGATGAGGAGGAGCAGTGGTTCTCCTCTGGATGTGGAGGAGCAGTGGTTCTCCTCTGGATGTGGAGGAGCAGTGGTTCTCCTCTGGATGTGGAGGAGCAGTGGTTCTCCTCTGGATGTGGAGGAGCAGTGGTTCTCCTCTGGATGTGGAGGAGCAGTGGTTCTCCTCTGGATGTGGAGGAGCAGTGGTTCTCCTCTGGATGTGGAGGAGCAGTGGTTCTCCTCTGGATGTGGAGGAGCAGTGGTTCTCCTCTGGATGTGGAGGAGCAGTGGTTCTCCTCTGGATGTGGAGGAGCAGTGGTTCTCCTCTGGATGTGGAGGAGCAGTGGTTCTCCTCTGGATGTGGAGGAGCAGTGGTTCTCCTCTGGATGTGGAGGAGCAGTGGTTCTCCTCTGGATGTGGAGGAGCAGTGGTTCTCCTCTGGATGTGGAGGAGCAGTGGTTCTCCTCTGGATGTGGAGGAGCAGTGGTTCTCCTCTGGATGTGGAGGAGCAGTGGTTCTCCTCTGGATGTGGAGGAGCAGTGGTTCTCCTCTGGATGTGGAGGAGCAGTGGTTCTCCTCTGGATGTGGAGGAGCAGTGGTTCTCCTCTGGATGTGGAGGAGCAGTGGTTCTCCTCTGGATGAGGAGGAGCAGTGGTTCTCCTCTGGATGAGGAGGAGCAGTGGTTCTCCTCTGGATGTGGAGGAGCAGTGGTTCTCCTCTGGATGTGGAGGAGCAGTGGTTCTCCTCTGGATGTGGAGGAGCAGTGGTTCTCCTCTGGATGAGGAGGAGCAGTGGTTCTCCTCTGGATGTGGAGGAGCAGTGGTTCTCCTCTGGATGTGGAGGAGCAGTGGTTCTCCTCTGGATGAGGAGGAGCAGTGGTTCTCCTCTGGATGTGGAGGAGCAGTGGTTCTCCTCTGGATGTGGAGGAGCAGTGGTTCTCCTCTGGATGTGGAGGAGCAGTGGTTCTCCTCTGGATGTGGAGGAGCAGTGGTTCTCCTCTGGATGTGGAGGAGCAGTGGTTCTCCTCTGGATGTGGAGGAGCAGTGGTTCTCCTCTGGATGTGGAGGAGCAGTGGTTCTCCTCTGGATGTGGAGGAGCAGTGGTTCTCCTCTGGATGTGGAGGAGCAGTGGTTCTCCTCTGGATGTGGAGGAGCAGTGGTTCTCCTCTGGATGTGGAGGAGCAGTGGTTCTCCTCTGGATGTGGAGGAGCAGTGGTTCTCCTCTGGATGTGGAGGAGCAGTGGTTCTCCTCTGGATGTGGAGGAGCAGTGGTTCTCCTCTGGATGTGGAGGAGCAGTGGTTCTCCTCTGGATGTGGAGGAGCAGTGGTTCTCCTCTGGATGTGGAGGAGCAGTGGTTCTCCTCTGGATGTGGAGGAGCAGTGGTTCTCCTCTGGATGTGGAGGAGCAGTGGTTCTCCTCTGGATGTGGAGGAGCAGTGGTTCTCCTCTGGATGTGGAGGAGCAGTGGTTCTCCTCTGGATGTGGAGGAGCAGTGGTTCTCCTCTGGATGTGGAGGAGCAGTGGTTCTCCTCTGGATGTGGAGGAGCAGTGGTTCTCCTCTGGATGTGGAGGAGCAGTGGTTCTCCTCTGGATGTGGAGGAGCAGTGGTTCTCCTCTGGATGTGGAGGAGCAGTGGTTCTCCTCTGGATGTGGAGGAGCAGTGGTTCTCCTCTGGATGTGGAGGAGCAGTGGTTCTCCTCTGGATGTGGAGGAGCAGTGGTTCTCCTCTGGATGTGGAGGAGCAGTGGTTCTCCTCTGGATGTGGAGGAGCAGTGGTTCTCCTCTGGATGTGGAGGAGCAGTGGTTCTCCTCTGGATGTGGAGGAGCAGTGGTTCTCCTCTGGATGTGGAGGAGCAGTGGTTCTCCTCTGGATGTGGAGGAGCAGTGGTTCTCCTCTGGATGTGGAGGAGCAGTGGTTCTCCTCTGGATGTGGAGGAGCAGTGGTTCTCCTCTGGATGTGGAGGAGCAGTGGTTCTCCTCTGGATGTGGAGGAGCAGTGGTTCTCCTCTGGATGTGGAGGAGCAGTGGTTCTCCTCTGGATGTGGAGGAGCAGTGGTTCTCCTCTGGATGTGGAGGAGCAGTGGTTCTCCTCTGGATGTGGAGGAGCAGTGGTTCTCCTCTGGATGTGGAGGAGCAGTGGTTCTCCTCTGGATGTGGAGGAGCAGTGGTTCTCCTCTGGATGTGGAGGAGCAGTGGTTCTCCTCTGGATGAGGAGCAGTGGTTCTCCTCTGGATGTGGAGGAGCAGTGGTTCTCCTCTGGATGTGGAGGAGCAGTGGTTCTCCTCTGGATGTGGAGGAGCAGTGGTTCTCCTCTGGATGTGGAGGAGCAGTGGTTCTCCTCTGGATGAGGAGGAGCAGTGGTTCTCCTCTGGATGTGGAGGAGCAGTGGTTCTCCTCTGGATGTGGAGGAGCAGTGGTTCTCCTCTGGATGAGGAGGAGCAGTGGTTCTCCTCTGGATGTGGAGGAGCAGTGGTTCTCCTCTGGATGTGGAGGAGCAGTGGTTCTCCTCTGGATGTGGAGGAGCAGTGGTTCTCCTCTGGATGTGGAGGAGCAGTGGTTCTCCTCTGGATGTGGAGGAGCAGTGGTTCTCCTCTGGATGTGGAGGAGCAGTGGTTCTCCTCTGGATGTGGAGGAGCAGTGGTTCTCCTCTGGATGTGGAGGAGCAGTGGTTCTCCTCTGGATGTGGAGGAGCAGTGGTTCTCCTCTGGATGTGGAGGAGCAGTGGTTCTCCTCTGGATGTGGAGGAGCAGTGGTTCTCCTCTGGATGTGGAGGAGCAGTGGTTCTCCTCTGGATGAGGAGGAGCAGTGGTTCTCCTCTGGATGTGGAGGAGCAGTGGTTCTCCTCTGGATGTGGAGGAGCAGTGGTTCTCCTCTGGATGTGGAGGAGCAGTGGTTCTCCTCTGGATGTGGAGGAGCAGTGGTTCTCCTCTGGATGAGGAGGAGCAGTGGTTCTCCTCTGGATGTGGAGGAGCAGTGGTTCTCCTCTGGATGTGGAGGAGCAGTGGTTCTCCTCTGGATGTGGAGGAGCAGTGGTTCTCCTCTGGATGAGGAGGAGCAGTGGTTCTCCTCTGGATGTGGAGGAGCAGTGGTTCTCCTCTGGATGTGGAGGAGCAGTGGTTCTCCTCTGGATGATGGAGGAGCAGTGGTTCTCCTCTGGATGTGGAGGAGCAGTGGTTCTCCTCTGGATGTGGAGGAGCAGTGGTTCTCCTCTGGATGTGGAGGAGCAGTGGTTCTCCTCTGGATGTGGAGGAGCAGTGGTTCTCCTCTGGATGTGGAGGAGCAGTGGTTCTCCTCTGGATGTGGAGGAGCAGTGGTTCTCCTCTGGATGTGGAGGAGCAGTGGTTCTCCTCTGGATGTGGAGGAGCAGTGGTTCTCCTCTGGATGAGGAGGAGCAGTGGTTCTCCTCTGGATGTGGAGGAGCAGTGGTTCTCCTCTGGATGAGGAGGAGCAGTGGTTCTCCTCTGGATGTGGAGGAGCAGTGGTTCTCCTCTGGATGTGGAGGAGCAGTGGTTCTCCTCTGGATGTGGAGGAGCAGTGGTTCTCCTCTGGATGTGGAGGAGCAGTGGTTCTCCTCTGGATGTGGAGGAGCAGTGGTTCTCCTCTGGATGTGGAGGAGCAGTGGTTCTCCTCTGGATGTGGAGGAGCAGTGGTTCTCCTCTGGATGTGGAGGAGCAGTGGTTCTCCTCTGGATGTGGAGGAGCAGTGGTTCTCCTCTGGATGAGGAGGAGCAGTGGTTCTCCTCTGGATGAGGAGGAGCAGTGGTTCTCCTCTGGATGAGGAGGAGCAGTGGTTCTCCTCTGGATGTGGAGGAGCAGTGGTTCTCCTCTGGATGAGGAGGAGCAGTGGTTCTCCTCTGGATGTGGAGGAGCAGTGGTTCTCCTCTGGATGTGGAGGAGCAGTGGTTCTCCTCTGGATGAGGAGGAGCAGTGGTTCTCCTCTGGATGAGGAGGAGCAGTGGTTCTCCTCTGGATGTGGAGGAGCAGTGGTTCTCCTCTGGATGTGGAGGAGCAGTGGTTCTCCTCTGGATGTGGAGGAGCAGTGGTTCTCCTCTGGATGAGGAGGAGCAGTGGTTCTCCTCTGGATGTGGAGGAGCAGTGGTTCTCCTCTGGATGTGGAGGAGCAGTGGTTCTCCTCTGGATGTGGAGGAGCAGTGGTTCTCCTCTGGATGTGGAGGAGCAGTGGTTCTCCTCTGGATGTGGAGGAGCAGTGGTTCTCCTCTGGATGTGGAGGAGCAGTGGTTCTCCTCTGGATGTGGAGGAGCAGTGGTTCTCCTCTGGATGTGGAGGAGCAGTGGTTCTCCTCTGGATGTGGAGGAGCAGTGGTTCTCCTCTGGATGTGGAGGAGCAGTGGTTCTCCTCTGGATGAGGAGGAGCAGTGGTTCTCCTCTGGATGTGGAGGAGCAGTGGTTCTCCTCTGGATGAGGAGGAGCAGTGGTTCTCCTCTGGATGTGGAGGAGCAGTGGTTCTCCTCTGGATGTGGAGGAGCAGTGGTTCTCCTCTGGATGAGGAGGAGCAGTGGTTCTCCTCTGGATGAGGAGGAGCAGTGGTTCTCCTCTGGATGTGGAGGAGCAGTGGTTCTCCTCTGGATGTGGAGGAGCAGTGGTTCTCCTCTGGATGTGGAGGAGCAGTGGTTCTCCTCTGGATGTGGAGGAGCAGTGGTTCTCCTCTGGATGAGGAGGAGCAGTGGTTCTCCTCTGGATGAGGAGGAGCAGTGGTTCTCCTCTGGATGTGGAGGAGCAGTGGTTCTCCTCTGGATGTGGAGGAGCAGTGGTTCTCCTCTGGATGAGGAGGAGCAGTGGTTCTCCTCTGGATGTGGAGGAGCAGTGGTTCTCCTCTGGATGTGGAGGAGCAGTGGTTCTCCTCTGGATGTGGAGGAGCAGTGGTTCTCCTCTGGATGTGGAGGAGCAGTGGTTCTCCTCTGGATGTGGAGGAGCAGTGGTTCTCCTCTGGATGTGGAGGAGCAGTGGTTCTCCTCTGGATGTGGAGGAGCAGTGGTTCTCCTCTGGATGTGGAGGAGCAGTGGTTCTCCTCTGGATGAGGAGGAGCAGTGGTTCTCCTCTGGATGAGGAGGAGCAGTGGTTCTCCTCTGGATGTGGAGGAGCAGTGGTTCTCCTCTGGATGTGGAGGAGCAGTGGTTCTCCTCTGGATGAGGAGGAGCAGTGGTTCTCCTCTGGATGTGGAGGAGCAGTGGTTCTCCTCTGGATGTGGAGGAGCAGTGGTTCTCCTCTGGATGTGGAGGAGCAGTGGTTCTCCTCTGGATGTGGAGGAGCAGTGGTTCTCCTCTGGATGAGGAGGAGCAGTGGTTCTCCTCTGGATGTGGAGGAGCAGTGGTTCTCCTCTGGATGAGGAGGAGCAGTGGTTCTCCTCTGGATGTGGAGGAGCAGTGGTTCTCCTCTGGATGTGGAGGAGCAGTGGTTCTCCTCTGGATGTGGAGGAGCAGTGGTTCTCCTCTGGATGTGGAGGAGCAGTGGTTCTCCTCTGGATGTGGAGGAGCAGTGGTTCTCCTCTGGATGAGGAGGAGCAGTGGTTCTCCTCTGGATGTGGAGGAGCAGTGGTTCTCCTCTGGATGAGGAGGAGCAGTGGTTCTCCTCTGGATGTGGAGGAGCAGTGGTTCTCCTCTGGATGAGGAGGAGCAGTGGTTCTCCTCTGGATGTGGAGGAGCAGTGGTTCTCCTCTGGATGTGGAGGAGCAGTGGTTCTCCTCTGGATGAGGAGGAGCAGTGGTTCTCCTCTGGATGAGGAGGAGCAGTGGTTCTCCTCTGGATGTGGAGGAGCAGTGGTTCTCCTCTGGATGAGGAGGAGCAGTGGTTCTCCTCTGGATGTGGAGGAGCAGTGGTTCTCCTCTGGATGTGGAGGAGCAGTGGTTCTCCTCTGGATGTGGAGGAGCAGTGGTTCTCCTCTGGATGTGGAGGAGCAGTGGTTCTCCTCTGGATGTGGAGGAGCAGTGGTTCTCCTCTGGATGTGGAGGAGCAGTGGTTCTCCTCTGGATGTGGAGGAGCAGTGGTTCTCCTCTGGATGTGGAGGAGCAGTGGTTCTCCTCTGGATGTGGAGGAGCAGTGGTTCTCCTCTGGATGTGGAGGAGCAGTGGTTCTCCTCTGGATGTGGAGGAGCAGTGGTTCTCCTCTGGATGTGGAGGAGCAGTGGTTCTCCTCTGGATGTGGAGGAGCAGTGGTTCTCCTCTGGATGTGGAGGAGCAGTGGTTCTCCTCTGGATGTGGAGGAGCAGTGGTTCTCCTCTGGATGAGGAGGAGCAGTGGTTCTCCTCTGGATGAGGAGGAGCAGTGGTTCTCCTCTGGATGTGGAGGAGCAGTGGTTCTCCTCTGGATGAGGAGGAGCAGTGGTTCTCCTCTGGATGTGGAGGAGCAGTGGTTCTCCTCTGGATGAGGAGGAGCAGTGGTTCTCCTCTGGATGTGGAGGAGCAGTGGTTCTCCTCTGGATGAGGAGGAGCAGTGGTTCTCCTCTGGATGTGGAGGAGCAGTGGTTCTCCTCTGGATGTGGAGGAGCAGTGGTTCTCCTCTGGATGAGGAGGAGCAGTGGTTCTCCTCTGGATGTGGAGGAGCAGTGGTTCTCCTCTGGATGAGGAGGAGCAGTGGTTCTCCTCTGGATGTGGAGGAGCAGTGGTTCTCCTCTGGATGAGGAGGAGCAGTGGTTCTCCTCTGGATGTGGAGGAGCAGTGGTTCTCCTCTGGATGAGGAGGAGCAGTGGTTCTCCTCTGGATGTGGAGGAGCAGTGGTTCTCCTCTGGATGTGGAGGAGCAGTGGTTCTCCTCTGGATGTGGAGGAGCAGTGGTTCTCCTCTGGATGTGGAGGAGCAGTGGTTCTCCTCTGGATGTGGAGGAGCAGTGGTTCTCCTCTGGATGAGGAGGAGCAGTGGTTCTCCTCTGGATGTGGAGGAGCAGTGGTTCTCCTCTGGATGAGGAGGAGCAGTGGTTCTCCTCTGGATGTGGAGGAGCAGTGGTTCTCCTCTGGATGAGGAGGAGCAGTGGTTCTCCTCTGGATGTGGAGGAGCAGTGGTTCTCCTCTGGATGTGGAGGAGCAGTGGTTCTCCTCTGGATGAGGAGGAGCAGTGGTTCTCCTCTGGATGTGGAGGAGCAGTGGTTCTCCTCTGGATGTGGAGGAGCAGTGGTTCTCCTCTGGATGTGGAGGAGCAGTGGTTCTCCTCTGGATGTGGAGGAGCAGTGGTTCTCCTCTGGATGTGGAGGAGCAGTGGTTCTCCTCTGGATGTGGAGGAGCAGTGGTTCTCCTCTGGATGTGGAGGAGCAGTGGTTCTCCTCTGGATGTGGAGGAGCAGTGGTTCTCCTCTGGATGTGGAGGAGCAGTGGTTCTCCTCTGGATGTGGAGGAGCAGTGGTTCTCCTCTGGATGTGGAGGAGCAGTGGTTCTCCTCTGGATGTGGAGGAGCAGTGGTTCTCCTCTGGATGTGGAGGAGCAGTGGTTCTCCTCTGGATGTGGAGGAGCAGTGGTTCTCCTCTGGATGTGGAGGAGCAGTGGTTCTCCTCTGGATGTGGAGGAGCAGTGGTTCTCCTCTGGATGTGGAGGAGCAGTGGTTCTCCTCTGGACGTGGAGGAGCAGTGGTTCTCCTCTGGATGTGGAGGAGCAGTGGTTCTCCTCTGGATGTGGAGGAGCAGTGGTTCTCCTCTGGATGTGGAGGAGCAGTGGTTCTCCTCTGGATGTGGAGGAGCAGTGGTTCTCCTCTGGATGTGGAGGAGCAGTGGTTCTCCTCTGGATGTGGAGGAGCAGTGGTTCTCCTCTGGATGTGGAGGAGCAGTGGTTCTCCTCTGGATGTGGAGGAGCAGTGGTTCTCCTCTGGATGAGGAGGAGCAGTGGTTCTCCTCTGGATGTGGAGGAGCAGTGGTTCTCCTCTGGATGTGGAGGAGCAGTGGTTCTCCTCTGGATGTGGAGGAGCAGTGGTTCTCCTCTGGATGAGGAGGAGCAGTGGTTCTCCTCTGGATGTGGAGGAGCAGTGGTTCTCCTCTGGATGAGGAGGAGCAGTGGTTCTCCTCTGGATGAGGAGGAGCAGTGGTTCTCCTCTGGATGTGGAGGAGCAGTGGTTCTCCTCTGGATGAGGAGGAGCAGTGGTTCTCCTCTGGATGTGGAGGAGCAGTGGTTCTCCTCTGGATGAGGAGGAGCAGTGGTTCTCCTCTGGATGAGGAGGAGCAGTGGTTCTCCTCTGGATGTGGAGGAGCAGTGGTTCTCCTCTGGATGTGGAGGAGCAGTGGTTCTCCTCTGGATGAGGAGGAGCAGTGGTTCTCCTCTGGATGAGGAGGAGCAGTGGTTCTCCTCTGGATGAGGAGGAGCAGTGGTTCTCCTCTGGATGTGGAGGAGCAGTGGTTCTCCTCTGGATGTGGAGGAGCAGTGGTTCTCCTCTGGATGTGGAGGAGCAGTGGTTCTCCTCTGGATGTGGAGGAGCAGTGGTTCTCCTCTGGATGTGGAGGAGCAGTGGTTCTCCTCTGGATGAGGAGGAGCAGTGGTTCTCCTCTGGATGAGGAGGAGCAGTGGTTCTCCTCTGGATGTGGAGGAGCAGTGGTTCTCCTCTGGATGAGGAGGAGCAGTGGTTCTCCTCTGGATGTGGAGGAGCAGTGGTTCTCCTCTGGATGTGGAGGAGCAGTGGTTCTCCTCTGGATGTGGAGGAGCAGTGGTTCTCCTCTGGATGTGGAGGAGCAGTGGTTCTCCTCTGGATGTGGAGGAGCAGTGGTTCTCCTCTGGATGTGGAGGAGCAGTGGTTCTCCTCTGGATGTGGAGGAGCAGTGGTTCTCCTCTGGATGAGGAGGAGCAGTGGTTCTCCTCTGGATGTGGAGGAGCAGTGGTTCTCCTCTGGATGAGGAGGAGCAGTGGTTCTCCTCTGGATGTGGAGGAGCAGTGGTTCTCCTCTGGATGTGGAGGAGCAGTGGTTCTCCTCTGGATGAGGAGGAGCAGTGGTTCTCCTCTGGATGTGGAGGAGCAGTGGTTCTCCTCTGGATGAGGAGGAGCAGTGGTTCTCCTCTGGATGTGGAGGAGCAGTGGTTCTCCTCTGGATGTGGAGGAGCAGTGGTTCTCCTCTGGATGTGGAGGAGCAGTGGTTCTCCTCTGGATGTGGAGGAGCAGTGGTTCTCCTCTGGATGTGGAGGAGCAGTGGTTCTCCTCTGGATGTGGAGGAGCAGTGGTTCTCCTCTGGATGTGGAGCAGCAGTGGTTCTCCTCTGGATGTGGAGGAGCAGTGGTTCTCCTCTGGATGTGGAGGAGCAGTGGTTCTCCTCTGGATGTGGAGCAGCAGTGGTTCTCCTCTGGATGTGGAGGAGCAGTGGTTCTCCTCTGGATGTGGAGGAGCAGTGGTTCTCCTCTGGATGTGGAGCAGCAGTGGTTCTCCTCTGGATGAGGAGGAGCAGTGGTTCTCCTCTGAGTCTCTCCTGATAACTGAACTTCTGTCTCTGAGGGAGAGTCCAGCTGCAGAGGAAACTCATTTCAACCTCCTGGATCCACGACCTCATTCTTTCAGTCTCTACAGAGTTCATGACCAGAGTTCATGACCAGAGTTCATGACCAGAGTTCATGACCAGAGGTGAGAGGAGGAACTGATCAGTAAACAGAGCTTTGACTTACAGCTCAGCTCCTTCTTCACCACAATGGACCGGCACAGAGTCCACAACACAGTATTGCAGACGCTGCTCCAATCCATCTGTCAACCTCACGCTCCATGTCAGATTTTCCATGTAAACCTAAAAGCAGCTGTTTTGACCCATTCGGTGTCTTAGTAGAACCAGTGGTTCTGACCCGTCTGGGTTCTGTAGACATGTCTTCAGTCTCTGTGATGTCACAACTGTTCATGAATCATTGTAAAGATTTGTCAAAGTTTCTGCTGCTGTCAGTTTGTGGGTCTGGGGCTAAAAGTTCAGGAACCACAGGATCTAGAACAAATAGCTCTACGCTCTGTGGAGTGATGTCACAGCCCTGGTCAGCTGATCTGGCCTTTGGTCCTGTTTGGACCTCCTCAATCTCCTGGTTGGGGTTATATCATTAAATTATCATTAAATCTAGAAAAAACTAATTACATGATATTCAGTAATAAAAAGAAAACTGTTGATGTTCCACTCAAAATTGAGGATGTTGAGATTTGTAGAGTGAGTGAGGTGAAGTTTTTGGGTGTTATCATTGATGACAAACTGACATGGAAACAACACATAAATTCTGTAAGAATAAAAATAGCTAAATCGATAGCAGTACTGTACAAAGTCAGAGACCTATTGAATGATAAAGCTCTGTATTTGTTGTATAACACAATCATTGTTCCACACTTAATCTATTGTATTGATGTTTGGGGGAATGCGTGTAAAACAATCACAAAGCCTATTTTTGTATTACAGAAAAGAGCTGTAAGAATTATCACTAGAAAACATTACCGTCATCCATCAAGTACATTATTTTATCAACTGAAGTTATTGAAGTTCCATGATTTGGTAGATTATAATATTTTATCAGTTATGTATAGGGCTCAGAATAATGCATTACCTTTAAATATCCAAATGCATTTTGTTAAAAGACAAAGTTGTTATAATCTTAAGGGGACAGAGTTGTTTGTAAAACCACAATTCAGAACTAGTTTGAAGGGACGTTCTACCTCAATCCAGGGAATTAGATTATGGAATGGCTTGGAGAATGTAGTTAAAAATGCCAAGTCAATGTTTACATTTAAAAAATGATCAAAACAAATGTGTTAAAAAAATATATGTGAAATAACGTAATGTGTATTGTATTAGTTAGAAAATTAGAAAGAGTTAGTCATTTTGTACTGTTGGTTGAAGATTATTATTGTTTGAACTAATTGTTTGAAATAAGGGGCAGATATAATAAGATTTATTCTTCTTTCTGCTTTCAGGTGGTCCCCGACTTACGAAGTTCCGGACTTACGAACAGTACAGTTGTACAGTAAATAGAGCACTGGTATGTGTTTTTAGATGAAAGTGTGTTAGCTAACTGTTTGTAAACCAAGTTCTGTGCATGTTTATGAACCAGTATGTACACTTGTTCAGTCTCATGTTGAAAAACGAGTGTGCGGCGCAGCGTTAGCATACATTTTCCGACTTACGACCAAAAATCCAGACTTACAAACGACACGTGTTATGCGTTCCGACTTACAAATTTTTGTGTTACGAATGGTGCGTAGGAACGGAACTCGTACGTAAGTTGGGGACCACCTGTATTTTGTATCTTATCGTTTATGGGATTGTTTTTTTGGTTTTTTTTGTAAAAAAAAAAAAGAACAAATTTAATAAACATCTCTTCAGATGTCAACAGCTGTCCCTGTCCTCAGTCAGGAAGACGTTATTTTCTCGGTCCTTGTGTCTTTTCTTGTCTCACTTCTCTTTTTGTCACATTTTCATTGCAGCGACAGTAAACCTGCAGATCTGAGGTCGTCTTCCTCTTGTGTGTTTCCTGTGTTTGTTGTCTTCACTGTATTTGTCGTGTGTTTGTGTGTTGGTACTTTGTAGGTCTGGACTCTAATGGTGTAGTCACACCAAGCAGCGTTTGAGCAGCAGGAGCGTCCAGCCTCCATGTAAAGTCAATGGTGGACGCGCTTCCAGGCACCGTCTGGCGTCAGGTCGCGTGCGTGTTGAGCGTGCTGAGAAGCGTTTTCCGTGCACGTGAACCGGCTTCCGCCTCCAAACCGAGCATTCAACATGCTGAAGATTTCGCGGTTCAAACTTTCAAACGCCGCTCAACTCTACCTGATTGGT